>JAPEUT010000065.1:0-106941 GCA_027946375.1 Neodidymelliopsis sp. IMI 364377 | reverse complement strand
GCCTCATCCCCCCACTCGCACCCGCCCGCCTTGCATTCCGCCCGCCCGTGCCTCCCTCTCGCCCATCCATCGCACGCACCAAGACGGCAACCATGGCGGACAGCATGGAAGGCGTCGTCACGGCGGCCGAGAAGCCGACCGCAGAGCAGACGGAGCAGCAGACCATCGCCGGTAAGCAGACGCAGACGCAGACGCAGCACGCAGCATGCCCTTTACCTCGCGGTGTCCCTGCACCAGCTGCAGCACAGCATGGCCCGTCCGGAAGATGTGTCCCAACCACCTCATCGCCACCGACGGGGCCTCGTGCAAGTACCTCTTCCAGCGTGCTGACCCCACGACGACAGACATTCGCAGCAACTTTGCGCTGCTTGAGCGTGCCGTCGCCCAGTTCGACTCGCGCTTCGCCCTGCGAGCCCTGCGCTCCATATCCTCGCTGCGCAAGCGCCTCACCGACCGCGTGCTCTGCTCCGTCATCATCCTGACATACTCGCCCAACAATGCCACGGCCCGCACATTCATCGAGTACATTGGCATGGACGGCGAGGCGATACAGAGCGTCGTGTCCCAGTACAAGGAGGAGGTGCAGCTTAACAAGACCAACGCCAAGGAGCCGCTGCCTGAGATCGACGTCTACATAGCCATCCTAATCCAGGTGAGTCTGCGTCCACCAACGCCACATGTGAGCAGTACTAACACAGCCAGGTATATCTGTACGATCAGAAGGAGCACGATGAAGGTGCCGAGTTCTCTGAGAAGCTGGTGGACAAGATTCGGGACATGAACAGGCGGACACTCGACTCGCTGGGCGCAAAGGCCTACTTCTACTTCTCGCTCTTCCACGAGGAACTGGACCCCAAGCCCCCTTCCAAGCAGTCGCCCGTCATCAACATTCGCGGCAAGTTGCTGGCAGCAATGCGTAGTGCCGTTCTCCGCAAGGACCCAGACACACAGGCTTCAGTCACCACACTGCTGCTCCGCAACTACATCTCGACCGCCGACATCACACAAGCCGACCTCCTCGTCGCACAGACACAGTTCCCACCCAACGCTCCCAACAACCAGGTCGCCAGGTATCTGTACTACCTCGGTCGCATACGCGCCATTCAGCTGTCCTACACCGAGGCACACGAGCACCTGACCAGTGCCACTCGCAAGTCGCCCTCTGGCAACGTCGCAACAGGTTTCTACCAAGCGTCCATGAAGCTGCTGATCGTCGTTGAGCTGCTCATGGGTGATATCCCTGAACGCGACGTCTTCAGTCAGCCGCGCATGGAGCGTGCTCTCGAGCCCTACTTCCGTCTGGTTCAGGCCGTCCGCGTTGGTGATCTGCAGGGCTTCCTAAAGGTTGTGCAGACCTACTCATCCGTGTTCCACAAGGACCAGACGTACACACTGATCCTGCGTCTTCGACAGAACGTCATCAAGACCGGTATCCGCATGCTGTCGCTCTCGTACTCGCGCATCTCGCTCCGCGACATCTGCATTCGTCTTGGTCTGGAGAGTGAGGAATCGGCCGAGTACATTGTTGCAAAGGCTATCCGAGATGGCGTTATTGAGGCTTCAATCGATCACGAGAAGGGTTTCATGCAGACCAAGCAGGCTGGAGACATCTACGCAACCCGCGAGCCCGGTGAGGCATTCCACGAGCGTATTCGCGCTTGCCTAACTCTGCACGACGAGTGCGTCAAGGCCATGCGCTACCCTATGAACCAGCACAGGCTGGAACTGAAGAACGCCCAAGAGGCTAGGGAGAGGGAGCGCGAACTGGCAAAGGAGATCCAAGAGGGAGACATTGACGACGACGATGCTGCAGGAGACTTTGACGGCTTGTAGAGCATCGGAGCACGCCGGTCTGGGACTGGACCTGCATGATAGATGTGCCGAACGGTTATCTCAAAAGGACTACCCTAATGATGCACGAATGAATAGAAGAGAACTATTATGAACGCAAAGATAACCAACCTGAACTTTTGCTATCGTAATGCACATTCGGCGAACTGGACAGCGATTGATCCATGCGAACGTCCCCCACCAGAGCTGATGCTAACCTGTTTCAGAATAATCCGTGAATAGCGTCCGCAGCTCCCCCATCAGCTCGCGTCTCCCCGCAATCAACACACCAACACGCACTTGGCAACGGTTCACGCGTCGCCTTCGGGTGTTGAACCATGCTTCGTTGTCACCGACATGTACTTCGGCCCCTCTCGGCGTGCCTTTGCTGCATGTCTCGACTGGCTCTTGCTAACGACATTCAGGATTGACGTACCGCGGCGTTTGCGTCGCGCCATCTTGCTCAACGACCTGTCTCTTGTGCAGCGCATTGTTCGCACCAACCCCAGCTATCTGCGCAATCCAGACTACGAAGAGAAGAGCAACACAAACCTTCACCTGGCTGCGAAACACGGCTTCACCCAAATTGCTGTATGTTGTCCCAGCCGTGCGCATACGTCACTTCAAATTCGTCGACACAGACTTACCGAACAGCTGTTCTATACCCAGGCTACCGATAGATAAAGGCTGACACATACCGACCAGGAGTTTCTCATCGAGTCTGGCCATGAACACGAATCAGTCAGCCGCAACAATGACTTTGAAACACCCTTGATGTTCGCCGCTATGGCCGGCAAGGAGGAAACCGGCGTCATGCTCGCAAAGCGCTTTCCAGAATGCATACCTTGGGAAAACAAATCTGGCCTGGATGCCGTACGTCTCAGCATCTCCACAAAACTGCCAACAGCTAACTCTCCTCAGCTCATGCTCTCCTGCAAATCCGGCAGCGGCACCCTCCACCTCATTCCCACGCTCATAATCAACGGCCCATCTGTCCTCACCGCGTACGACAAGTCTGGTAATACCGCTCTTCACCACGCTTCCGCTGCTGGCGAGCTAAAGGCTATGCGCATGCTTCTTCAATACGGCGCAAACCCTCTTGCTTCAAACGCATATAGCTGGACTCCTGTGCACTACTCTGCTACACCTGCTGCAGAAGCATACTTCAAGACGCTCATCATTGAATTCGAGAAGAAGAAGGCAGAAGGGAAGCGCGAGTTGCAGGAGCGGCAGCGGCAGAGGACGGCAGGTGTAAGGTTGGTCACAGACCAGGATGGTCTGGTTGGGAGGGGAAGCAGTGAGAGTGAGCGAACAAGGATGAGAGCTAGGGATGATGCGGGACTGCAGGGCTTGCCAGCTCCAGGCATGGACTGGAGTCCTGTGGAGAAGAGAAGGGCTATGACGCCGACTGAGGGCAGGGGCTGGACGTTTACGCCCGAGGGAATGCGTCCAAGGGCTGAGACCGGGGAGAGTAGCGGGACCGTGTAGGATCATGTTTCGTTCCTGGCGTATGGGGGTATACAAAGGTGTTTGGCGTTCTGGGTGTCCGTCTGGTTCTGGAACGCTGTACAACAGATTTTCGATTGCAACAAGCCTATGCTCTTTTCAGAATATCCACCATCTTCCTCACCTCCTCTCCATCCACCTCCTCCCCTTCCCCTGTAATAGCCGCCGAATGCAACCAATTCACATCCGCCCTCCTCTTCAGCTCAACCACATTCCCACTCCTCACCCCTCCGCCTAAAATAATACTAATATCCTCCCCAAACCTCTCTTGCAACGCCCTCACCCTCTCCACCCCTTCCAGCGCACTCCTCTTCCCACCACTCGTCAACACACTCGCAAACCCGCACCGCACAATCGCCTCCACCGCTGCTTCCAAATCTCCCGTCTCATCCACAGCCCTATGGAACGTACACGCCAACGGTGCCGCCAACTCCACCAACTCCTTACACCTCCCCTCATCCACTTTCCCCCCAACTTCCGCATCCAAAACTCCAAACACAAACCCATCCACTGCATCCGTAGCCTTGAAGTCCCGAACACTGGCCTTCATGTCCTCGAACTCGGACGCGGAGTAGCAGAAATTACCGCCCCGCGGGCGGATCATGATGTTGATGGGGATGTCGCTTTCGGCGCGGACGATGGATAAAGTGTCGAGAGAGGGAGTTGTACCGCCCAGGGCGTAGTGGGCACAGAGCTCGATGTGGGTTGCGCCGCTTTCGGCGGCGACGAGGGCGGAGGGGGCGGTGAAGGAAGCGATTTCTAGCATGTTTTTTTTCTTCTTTTCTTCCAAATGGCGATGAGAGTCTAGATGTTGGAGATATGCTGTACGCTATTTCTGGCTTGTTTGTTTTTGTTCTTCGCAACTTGGAAATCTGTTGTGAGGAAGAGAGATGCATGGATGTCTCTGCGCGTGTATACTAGTGACGCGACTAGGCCGAGTCTAGCATAATAGTGGGGGTGCAGAGGTAATGTAATGTATCTGGCCTGCTCACAGATCCAGTAACGCTCGCTTTGCCTTTCGTGTTGCTAACACTTGGATATATGGATGCTTCGGTATGGTTGTTCGAGATTAAGGCTGCCGGAGGATAAAGTTTGAATTAAACTACTTACCAAGTCGATTCGTCAAATTCGGCACATTAAGTGTGGCAGTCGCAAAAACGTCCTCGCTCAGTGTGGCTCGAACCTTATATCCTCTCTCCTACCTCCGTGTACCCCAACTCTAACATCCTCTCTTTCCAAAACCTCAGCCTTGCACTGTTGCATACCTCTCCACCTCCCTGCCCGACCCAAAGATCACCTGGACTCATCGTTTCTGTCTCACTCTCACACAACTTTTCAACCTCACCTCCTGCAATCCTGAGCCACTCTGCAGCTGCAGGTACATGCAAATCCACATTCTTCCCTAGCCGTGACTCAGACGACTGCTCCAGTGCCATTGCCAGAGTAACACGGGCTAATCTGATTTTATTTGCAAGAACGGGTATACTCTGAGCACCGACATTTGTGGCTTTAATCGCAAGATAAGTATTGAAATTTCTCCATTTTGTCTTTGCAGTCTCAGAGTTTTCTGGCGAGCGAGTGTCGTGAAGCCATAATTCCGGTCCTATAGTGGCGTGTAAGAAAGATAAAATGAACAGTTGACAGATAAGGTAAGCACATTTCTTTTCCTTACCTTGGAAACTCTCTGTTATCTCCACGTTCCACCCAGGCAAGTCTCTCCATAGTTTCGCTCCTCCATCTCCCATCACAAGAGGTTCGCCGGGCTCTATACGCACCGACGTACCTCCATGGCCAATGTTGTCGACAACGATGGCTTTGTGACTTTCATTGATAGCGTCAGGAAGACTCGCCAGTTCCACGATGTAGTCTATTAGGGCTTTGAGAGCATCTTCGTCCTCGAGCTTTGTAGCCAAGGCAACATCTATTCCGACAATGTCGAACCATGCCTCTGGTTCGCGGGAGATGAGAAATGCTGTTTTGACCGCAGCGTCCTTGGCTAAGGTCCTGTGAGATAATACGTCCTCTACCGTGCGGTTGAGCTGCCACACTGTGGAGCCCTTTGAGTGCTTTTCGGTCCTCACGACTAGGAGGCGGTACAACCAACCTTCCTCTTGAGTTCGTGTCCAGCCACTAGGCATCTTCCTTAGTTTAGTTTTTTCCAGGCAGAAAGTTGCAGATCAAGCGAGACGATTGCGTTGGGCGTGGCGAAGACACAGGAGGATGTTAGAAGGAAGGGCTGTTGTTAGGCGACCATGAGACTTATTTAGCTACGTCATCCTATTGATAGTACAGCACAATGACTATTTGAACGACGACCGATTAAGGAGCTAAGCTTATTAACCTTGTCTCAGAAAAAGCTCCAGAAGATGCAGAAAAGTATTGTTGAAAAGTCAAGACTGAGGCTGGGAAATCTGGACTAAACTGCTTACACATGAGTATGCAGCATCGCCAAGGCCAAACCACCATAGCTATAAACCCCTCTTCTGACCTCAGAGAAGCTACAAGACCAATCCCACACTACGCAGATATACGTCCTCAACAATGACATCCCAACCTCCCAACCCCGCTCCCATCCTCCACGCCCACCTCCGCATCGCCCGCCCCACACGCTCCATCTCCGCTCTTCTCCCCTTCTACACCACCGGCCTAGGCTTCCAAATCACAGGCTCGTTTAACCAACATGCCGGATTCAACGGCGTAATGCTCGGCCATGCGTCTCTGCCGTACCATCTCGAGTTCACCGAAGAGGAAGGCCATGATCCTGGTCGAGCGCCTACGCAGGATAATCTGCTTGTGTTTTACCTGCCGGAGGAAGGGGATTGGGAGCTTGCGATTAATAGGATGGAGAGATCGGGGTTTGTGGCGGTCAAGAGTTATAATCCGTATTGGGACAGTGAGGGCATGGGAAAGACGTTTGAGGATGCAGATGGGTAACGGGTGGTTTTGTGGAATGGGGGGTGGAATCCCTAGTTGAGCTGAGCCAATGAATCATGCAAATGATTAGATTACTTCACTTTTCAACAGTGACTAGCTTTACAGTGTGTAGATGAACTCGGGGTTCTCCCTGTCCGTCAAGTCGAGCCACTCCTGATTCTCCATCCGAACGTATCCTGGTGCGTTACGAATCTGAGCCTTCTTCCTGTTCTGCCAGACGCAGTAGAAATGGATGAACGCGAGGATACCGAGACAGACACCCCAGCAACAGATGATTGTTACCTCGGCAGGGACGTAGCGTGGTGCATCGCTGGGGCGGAAGGTTTGTGGGCCTATAGAGTGCGTGTTAGGGATGTTCGATCTTCAAGAGAATACAAACCACTTACCGATGATGTTGCCAACGCAATAACCAATCAAGTACATTGCAGCAACCGTCGTCTTCTTTGTGTAACCCGCTACGTTACTCGAGATTAGACTCAATAGCGCAACGAAAGGCGTCGGACTGGCTTGTGTCAGGTAGTAGCCGGCAAGACGTCCAGAGTTGTTGCTAAGCGGCAGAGCAACAATCAGGATCATGCCGATCATCGCGGTGCAGAGGCCAATCATCGAAATCAAGACGCGATAACCGTACTTGTCCCCGGCCCAGCCGCAAGCGATCAGGAAGACCACCTCCACAGCACCGCCTGGCGTGCCATAGAGGAGAGACTGCTCAGGAGTGTAGCCGAAGCCGACGATGAGTTGGGAGAAGAAGTTCGAAATGCCTCCTGAAGGTAGAGTTAGTCACAAGTAAGGAAATAATTCAGAGACAATATATATACCGTTTGGTATGTCAGCAATGAGCGCATAAAAAAAGAATGCCCAACTCAGTGGATCGAGTAGCGCTTCTTTTAGCTGGTAGAACTTGTAGTGCTTATTACCAATACCTTGCTGATTGACCCGGACACGTTCAATAGCAAGGATTTGGTCCTCCTTGCTAAGCCACCGGCAATTGAGTTGGTTGTCTGGCATGATCCAGAGAAAGACAACACCGACGCAAGTAGTCAAAAGTCCAGTGAAGAGGAACACAATCTTCCAGGGCTCAATGATAGTACCACTCTTGCGGCAACCGACCGCAATACCGTAGGCGACAAGGCCACCAAAGATCTGCGCCCAGCCGTTGAAGCTGAACCAGATGGCCGTTCGAGAGCCCTGTTCTTTCTTGGTGTACCATTGTGATGTGAAAAGCGCGAAGCCCGGCGTGACAGCAGACTCGAAGACACCGAGGAAGAAACGGATTGCAATTGCACCAGCGTAGTTCTCGACTGCCGCAAAGCAAGATAGTACAATGCCCTAGTATATGTCAGTTTTTGGTTCTTGTATACAGTCAGCACCTGTCATATACTTACCCACATGATGATGTTGAAGGCTGAATACTTCCCAAGCGGCAGAAGTTGCAGTAGACGAGTAGTAGGATACTCCCAAGCGATGTATCCAAAGTAGAAGAGGGAACCCAGCCACTGGTAGTGGTCACTCGTCAGGTTGATTCCAGAAGCAAGCTTGTTGCTTGACGGTGGAAGTCGAAGACCCATAATGCTGGCATAACTCAGAGTTGTTTTATCCAAGTAGTTGAGTCCATAAACTATACACATGATCTATTTCGATTAGTATCGATGCTGTAACGTTTGGAGGTTGTGGTGGTGGTTACGGACAGGCATCAGATGCCAATCGATCTTTCGCAACAAGGCCTTGTTCTTCTCCGGTGTCAGCTCGATGACCTGCCCATCCATGCCTTCGAAGGCTTTCATTGCAGCGTCCGCATCGTGTGAATGTTTGAGGATCTTCTCGTCCAGCTTCTTCACCAGGCCCGGCGATATCGAGGCATTGTCGGCGGCCGCGACCTCCTTCTCGACGTCAATAGGCTGACGAACTCCCTCTGATGTTCCTGCCATCTCATTCAGGTAGAACTTCTGCTCGTTGCGTTACGGCGAGAAGTGGGATGACGTTGAGGGTGGTGGTAGTACTCGTGTGGTCATACAAAGCAACGGTCACGTGGACAACCTCTTTGACCTCTGTTACACAGAAGCGCACAAGTACAAGCAACGTCAAGAGCGGCGCCAACGTCTTAAGCTTTATATGGCCGTTGAGCAGAGGAGAGGCGTCCACGTCGGATACGACTGCCCGAAGATAACGCCCCTACATGCCGACTGTGCTGCCACTTACGCGCCGTCGACGTTTGATGATAACGCACCCTGGTAGCTCTGACGCTATCTGTAGTTTCCGTCGCCATAATGCGGGGTGTTTCGAGTTTAGGTGACATGGTGGACGATCCGCGGTGCTTCGGCGATAGGTCAGAGGTGCATGATATGCAGTCGAGTTTCCGGATGAGGAAGCTGTATCGCGATATGGTGTTGCAGTCCGAAAGTCGGACTCAGACTTCGAAAGCTTTGAGAATTCTACTGCGCTCTGAGGCGATAAACCATAATCTGATATTCATTCCTGGCAGGCTGCTATATTCCGTGATGCTCTCTTCGCAATCGTTGTCGGTGCTGCTGAGAGACGAGGTGCACATGATGTCAGCGGCAGATATTGGCCGAGCCGCTCTCAAGCATGGCTTAGCGCACATATCACAGTTAAGCATAGAAATAACTCTAATGTTGCGACCAATGTCAAATCGTCAACGTGTTTGTAGAGCACAGTATTGGATTGCGAGAAGAGTTTTCTTCTTGTCGACTACGAAAGTAATGCAAATCAGCACCTAGTCGATGCTCTTCCCAAAAACGACTGACCATACACCATTGTGTATTCCTTGTAAACTCCAGACCCCATAATTCAGTGACCGAACCTTGTGGTCATGATCCAAAACGCCGCCCATATGCAGTTCGTAAATGCTAAAATATCCGCCAAGTAGATGAAAGAGTATATTCGACACACAAGGAAACAAGGAGCCGACAAATGATTCTAAGACCTTACAAAGACACTGTTCAGCTTGTTCAATGCGCTGCTATCCGCTGCAGTACTGTTCTTTGCAATACGCTCAGGAGCGAGATCACGAGGAAACCTTGAAGCGGTGTTTGGGCTGCGGCTGCCAGATCGGCTAGAGCTCTGGTTTTCCTTATCTGTGCCGTTGGTGTTGAGAAGAGAAGTGAGTGTCGGAAGAGGACGAGCTGAGGCAGGGCCGTTTGACTCAGCGCCGCTCTGAGAGGGTGTCTTGTCCGAGTCAGGCGTTGGCGGCTTTGTGATTCCGACTGATGCGGCAACGCCGTTAATGGCAGGCAGCTGAGGACCTTGCTCAGGGATAGATGAGGCAGGTGTGGGAAGAGCTGGTGGCTGGTGTTGCGCCAACTCAGCAGAAGACGGAGCGCGTGCTGGAGGAGTGGCCATATACTGGCCCGCTGGAGCCGTATGCGCGGCGTAAACGGGGTGGTGTGCGAAGACTGGGTGACCTGGCGGCGCATGGGGGTGGCCGATAGCCTGTGGCGGTCGGTCGAGAACATGACCCTGCGGGTGGTGTGGCATGTGGTATCCAGGTTGTGCATAGATGACGCCAGGGGGGTAGTAGAAACCTGGATGCTGCGCGTAGTAGGGGTGCAGTGGGGGAGTGCCGTTTGGTGGTGTAGGTGGGTACATGGGAATCGCATACATGGGTGCGACAGGTCCTGGGCGCGCGTATGGCGACGCCGGCCCCATGCTGTAGGCAGCTGCGGCGTGTGGGGAGCCAGGCATAGGACCGCGTGTAACGGCGGGGGCAGCCTGGGTCTCGTTGACGGTCGACTCCGGGTACATGTTCTTGGGGGGTCTGATGTGTCGTAGCTGTGCATCGTTGGTCGGTTGTGGAAGGTTGTTCGAGTTTGAGCGAGAGTAGTAGCTAATGAGGTGCAGGTGCTGGCCGCTGGAGGTTGTGATGCTGAAGGACTGCTTCATGAGGCCGTCTGGCTTGTAGCGGTAGCCGTCTGGGCCCTCGCCTTCCGAGTCGCCGGTTGCTGAGCCATCGGGAGACTTGCCGCTCGCCCTCTTGACCAGCGGCGGTGTTGGCGCCGCGCCTCCTCGCTTGCCCTCCATCTCGCGGTATGTCAGGAAGCTGCCGGACACGCGGCTCGCGCTCCACGACTTGCCATCTGTCCACCTCCTCATGCCTGCTTCTCGCTCGTCCCAGACGAACACCGAACCGGACTTGATCTGCTGGCGCTCCTTCTCAGATAGGCGGCGCTGCACGCGAGGTAATATGCCTATGCGGCAAGCCTCGAACAGGATTATCGCATCGTTCGGGGTGCGAACGTGACCGTGATATGTCTCCATGGCGAGTGTGAAAGTGAAAGTGAAAGCGTTGTGTTGTGGATGCGTTGGATGCTAGCTGCAGGCGAGAACAGCGTTGGAATTTGGCTGTATCAGACCTAAACCTGCATTGGGCGCCTGAGTCGGTCTGTTAGCTCGGCCTCGTGAAGCATGCAAACAATGAATCTGCTACTTGTTTGCAAGAGTGTCCAGGGTACGGGCGGGGAAGTGCAGGAGACAGAAGACGACGTGTGTCAGGATATTCCAGAAGACAGCGGCAGGAGCGCTGCACACGCCGGCAGGTGCCAAGAGGGCACTTGACGTACATGTGAGGCTCTTGCAGCGCGCGAACGAGGGCTGTGCACCTGGACATGCCTGCAAGGCGACCCAGCTGCAACCATTGCACAAATGTGACTGCGTGGACGTGAACTGGAAATAAAGGCACTTACTGTTACACTTGTAACGTTGACAGGCTGAATGGCGACAAGGCCCTCGCTCTCTATAAGCGAAAGCGACAGCGACAGCGACAGCAGGGCTAGCCGGCGTTGCGTGGAGCTCCAGCGATGTGAAACGAAGCCGTCGATGAAACAATCTATCGACGTGACGGGCGTGCGCGGCAGTGGACGTTGGATGTGTGCAGGGGACACGACGTTATAGCACCTGGGTGGGCGAGGATAGGGAGCGAGAGAAAAAAAGTCAAAAAGACATCAGCGAGCGCGGCGCGCACTCTTCATGTACGCTTGGGGGGGCTTGCAGCGCAGAGCGGAACCTGGAATGCCTTCAGGCCTTTCTCGGCGCTGGGGTCTTGTTCTTGATCGACGCCCAGACTTGTAGTGGCGTTAGATAGCGAAATAAGGCCCCTCAAGCTGCCGGGTCAAGCTTTATTTGGACGCCGTTGGCTGCTGACCTGGGGCCGCTCATTCCAGCGGTGCCACCCATGAGCATGAGTGCGTACGTACGCAGCGACGTCGCGTTGGGTGCTGCCATCAGCGCGCGCCCTCGCAAAAACAACTCGTCCTTGCGGTGCGGATCAAACCGTCAACGCAGGCAACCACAGTCGATCTGTTCACAGGGCTCTTGGATCGCTGGTGCCCAGTCCGCCCGGTATATTGCCAAGCTTTGTGTAGCCGGTTAACTCTAAATGGCGCTACTCAACCTAAACCCGATCTCTGGTCTTTAACATTGACAAGCCTTTTGTGGCTTGGCTGGACCCACTCTGCCCCCCTCTGACCCCAGTTCTGACACCTCCCAAGCCTTTGCGCAAAGTCCGTCGCTCCGTCTTGTGATCCTTGGCTGCCGCTCGCGTGTGCACCAGCGCCGTTGGCTGCTCGAGAACAATTTGCCCAAGACTTGGCTCAAGACGCCCCCAAGCACTACCGCAGCCCTCCCCACTCCCTGCTGTGCCCCTCGGCGCCTTGGGAGAACAGAGACATCTGGGCAGCCGGCTCCGCTGAGCTGCCACGTCCGCAAGGGGCAGCCCCTACCAGAGCGGACGCCGATCGTGCACTGCTCAGGAAGCTGACGGATGTCTCCTGCGCCAATTGCCCCTCATGCCCTCCGCACAGATCCACAAGTAGCTATCAAACATAGGCCCAGCGAATGTTGTGTACGTGGAAGATACCGTGGCCTATCTGTCTCAACCAAGCACATCGCGCCTCCGCTCCTTGGACAATCCGCTCAGCTCCACTCTAACGTAATGGACCGCCTGCTATTCCTTAGCATTTCGCTTAGGTGCTCGGTCAGAGGCATAGATTGAGCTTGGTGCCTGTGGTTTAAGCTTACTGTGTGCCACGAGGTTCCGATTCGGATACGCTTACGGTCTGCCAGGCTACAGGTCCGACGGCTGTCCCGTTCTTGGATAAGACGTACGTTTACTTGTCCGTCGCAATTTTCTCCTTCTCGTGCCTATCTGCCAATTCCTTGAGCAATACCTGTGCCGGTGCGGCCGTGATTATATACGGATCTTGGGCATAGGACTCAATGTCGCCTGACATTCGAGCGTCTTCGCCAAAACTGGGCGCCACAGCAATAACCGAATATACGAGTTACTTGAAGCCAGCACCGCCAGTCGTCCTCTTAGAGCACCGTGTATTCGCTACACTCTGCCAAAGGTAGTATGGCTGAGCCACCATCGAGGTCGCTCTGCAAGGCGTGCTTTTCAGCTTGCCGCAGCGAGATAAAGGCCCGAGTTCCGCTTCATTGGCGCAGGTCACACTCAAGTCTGCCAAGCCGCAGACCACTTTTCTGTTTCTCTGACTGGCCAAGCTTCGCATTTCCACGTTTGACAACGGCCCTAACTTGTCATGAGGCCGCGTCAGCGCTATTGCTATTGCCCAGCACTCTGATGAATCGTATACCGGGACTTTGCAAACAACTATGGCATCATCGGCAGTACATTTGTCTCGGGAATCTCAAGTTGTACGTCTGCTACACTTGATTCATTCTGACACCGTGCGTCCGAACATTTCCTTGCAATACAACCAGCACGAACAAAGACGGGTCGTAGTGACAGCCGATGTCGCTTACGCTTGCGAGCGCGAGATAAGGTTGAAGCAGGTTATGCTTTTAAGCTTAATTGTTCAACCCCGGATTGGCCGGCAGCAAGCCACAATCCGATCACACCTTTCCGCGACAAGACCGCCACTAGATTGTCTAATCAGCTCACAATAACACACTTATCATTGTCGCTTGTCTCGAACCAATAATTTAGCCGGACTATGAAGAGGTGATTGTTGCACTATCGTTACCCAGCTGCTTCGCGCAGGTCGCCCGTCGTCAAGTCGAACAAATAGGGCAGGTCGGAGGCGCAGTGCACGCGATTCTGAAGATAAGTCTGGAGGCAGTCTTGGAGGTCTGGAGCTGCGCCAGAACTAATTGTGCCGCGGTTCAGCTGCGCTGGTTTTCCATGGATTAAGGTAGGCCAAGCAATCGTGCTTGCTCGATAGCGCCCGAACTTTTCCCAAACCTTCCAATAACGACCTGCAAACAGCACCATTCGCGGTACAGAGACGGGAAGCACTTTACCGTGGACCCTTTTCATCCTCGCGCAGGATCACAGAACAGTTCTTAGTATGCAACTTCAGCCTCTGGAAGCAGATTGGAAGGCAAAACACCTAGACGAATCACGACAATGATTACCATGTCATCCGAACCAGTCAAGAGAGTAATTTTCATGCATTTACACCCATATGTTGGTCAAGCCAGCGCTAACACCCGGGCCGAGCGATGAAGTCGGATAATGTCTACCATTGCCTAAGTGTCTGTGGCGGTTCGCTGTTCTGCTCGCCTCACCTCAGCGCTGCGCCCTAACCCAGCACTGGGAGAACTCTACCACTGCGCCATGCCGGCAGGCTTGCATTCGACTGCACGATGCTTCTAACATAGAATACCAGCAATATACGGATTCGATGAGACAATCGGTAACTTCAGACACGCTCGAGCGGCTGCAGGCTCTCGGCGATCAGACCACAATCATTATGCCCATCCTTCTACTAGCATCCTTTCATGCAATAGATCATTCGATACACAGCGCCTCCTTCACATTTGCATGAGAATAACCAAACGTTCGTCATACGCCTACACACCAACGCAGTACGCGCCTTCCTCGACCTGCCAAACAAGCCTCGCACACGGCACCCCAGGACTCGGTTCTGGTCCAGCCGTGCGTCAGTTTCCCGCTCACTGCAATTGTCCACGAACCACACCTGCGCTTCGCAACCCGACGATCCCTGAAGGATCCGTGGCTGAATCCTCAATTTCTTGGCCCAAGACCCACGTGCGTCAGGTACACGCACAAGAGGAAGTCCAAGGCTTCGAAGCCTAAATCTGTCGTTACTTAGTTGGGACAATGGGACGCAGGAGGAAGTGCAAATTTTGTAAGATACCAAGATGGCAAGTCGGAAATCACGGTCTGCTAGTGGGCGAGATTGCCTGATTCGGCAGGTGATACCAAACTGTGAACGCAGAGTTTTACATGGAGCGGTTACTGATAGCTTTACTGGGACATTGTTTGTTGGCGACAAGAGAAAGAATGACAATGCTGCTGTTGAATGGGGCTTGGCTACCTACCACCTTCCTCCACAGTAAGATCTTTCATGCGGCTTGTCCTTCGCCAAGGCATTCCTACAGCTTGGGAAGCGTTACGGTGGAGTCTTGATTCTTGGTCCAAGTTTTGCGGCGGACAAGAGAGCCTTTTTGCGAGTCTTTGAGTAGTGGGAACCGAGATGACTTGCTAGCTACAACGATACCTTGTACATGAAACGTGCGCCATAACTCAAATAACTCGATCAAGACTCTCGTATTGTGGCAACTTAAAGCCGTCATCGTTCTCTTCGGCAGACTTGGCAGCACCAAGGATATTCATAAGCCATGGTGTACCTGCCGCCTTAGACAACATCGACAAAGCCGTCTGGAGGAGCCATCTTTTCCACGCGACGTCTGGATGAGCCACACCCGGCACAATACCAGGAACCTCCTGTGTCTGCTCAACAAAAGGGCGAAATGCTTTCTCGTACGCTTCCAGTGCCTCCTTGGGATGCTCGCCGTCCTTAAGCTTGGCCAGCTCACCAGCAAGCATGTACCCACCCAGAATCGCTAGACTGGTACCCATTCCTGTGAGCGGTGTGGGTGCAAATGCGGTGTCTCCAAGACAGATCACGCGCTCGCTCGACCACTTATCCATCTTTATCTGCTGAATTGCTTGAAAGTAGAAATCCGGCGCCTTGCTCATCGCATCTAGCAGTCTTTGTGCCTGCCATCCCGCATTCACGAATTCACTCTTTACAAGCTCTTCTTGCTTTTGTCTGCCCGCTCGCGATGCCGCCTGCCAAGCCGCCTTCTGCGTCTCGTTGTGCGGCATGATTGTGAACATTGCTCTGATGGTACCGTGTGGGTCAGGTCTCAATGTGATGATGCGTGACTGCAAACCAAAATACACGTTCCACCAGTCATTGTCCTCTTCCAATCTCGGGACAGTGAAGTATACCGCATACATGTTCTTATCGACCACGGTCACGGACTCGGGTAGAAAGCATTGCTTCCGTACTTTGGACCACTGGCCGTCCGCTGCGACTAGTAGGTCGAATTCTTGTATGACACCGTTGCTGAGCTCGACTTGCACGCTGGAGGACGAGTTCGAAAGGACTTGTTTGATTGTTGTGTCGAAAATGTAGGACACGTTGGGATGAGTTCTGGATGCTTCGTAAAGCACTTTCGCCATGTCGCCTCGGAGGATCTCGAATTCCGATGTGGGAGACGCAATTGAGCCCTCTTTGACTGGAAAAGGCGCAAAAGATCGGCCACTCGAGTCAACAAGTTGAGTGCCCTTCTCTTTCGTGTGGTAGCGTTTAACCTCGTCCAACAGGCCCATCTTTTTGATCACAGTCACGGCACTGCCGGTGATGTCGACATTCTGCCCATGAGGTAAGAGTGCTGGCGCTTTTTCAACCAGAGTGATGCGGGCTCCGGCTTTGGCGAGGAAGTAGGCGAGTGCTGGGCCTGCAACGCCAGCTCCAGAGATGAGGACGCGCATAGTGGGCGGGGCTGGTGTTATGTGAGTGTTGCCGTGAAGTGCTGTTGTACTAAGAGAACACCCTTGTGGGAGTAATGCACAAATATCGATCAAGATCGATACCTCGAGAGAAGCGTCAAGTCTTGATAGTCAAGTGAAATTCGTTGGACCTCTCAACCATGCTTGATTCCATTCATGATATACACAATACTGTTCGGGCTTTGGCAGCTTCTCGGGTCCGTTGGACGCAGACATCCCGTTTTCGCGCGACAGGCGGCCTTAACGATCATGCATCTAAATAGGCAGACACATAACCATTGGAGAGCACTCCGATGAGCAGTCGTAATGTAGGCTGGTTCTGGTTTAAGCTCATCAAGCCTCTCGAATCAAGAAGCTTAACTAAGTTGTAGCCAATGAAGTTGGGCGGTGTCGGTGATTACGGTGGTCCGACCCACTCCTCCGTTGCCGATCGTGAATTGGAGCTGAAGCTCCGTCATGCTGTGGAAGCTTCTTTCTTCATTTGGCTGCTCGTTTTATTGCATCAGCGTTGGACGTTTCGTTCGTTTACTCGGTCGTCTGCAGCTCTCCAACACATGATGCTGAGTTCCTGCTCAGCCACGGCAGCGTAGAGGTTGTAGGCTTGGGCGTGCCAAGGTAGAGAATGACGAGCTCAGAAAACGTAGCGTCGATTCTACAGAAGCACAGTCGTGCAGTCCGAGAAGTCGCAGGCTCTCGAATCTTGAAGTCCGGAGATGTATGGAGCCACAGGAGCGCGGAGGTTCAGCGAGGATGCCCCGCACAAGGCTGGAACCCTTGAAACAAGAGCGGTGACGAGGTGCCCCACATTATCCAAGCAACAGCTCAGGCAACTTCAACACAACACTCAGCTTCAATTCGTCTCTTCAAGTTGCTTTGAGCGTTCACGGCTAACATCAAGATGTCTCTCGTATCTGGTAGAAGCTCCGTGCTACCCCTGTGTAACCATCGCTAATCCAGATAGATGCCATCTGGGCCGCCGCACCCACTACCACCCGCGGTCAGCCAACACCTCTTTCCTCCGATCCTAAGGGAGAGCGAATAGCCTATGCTGTGAGTGGCTGTTGCCTATGTCAATGTAGACACAAGCTAACACAACGCGTTGTAGTCCGGCAAATCCATCTTCTTGCGCTCCATCGACGACCCGTCTGTCAGTAAACAATACACACAACACACCGCCCAGACCACTGTTGCCCGTTTCTCGCCCTCTGGTTTCTACGTAGCGAGTGGCGATGTATCTGGAGCTGTAAAGGTCTGGGACTGTGCTGGCGAGGGCGCTACAAAAGGTGCGTCGACGCAATGGTGGAGGCGCAAAAGGGCCACAGGTTATCGCCAACTAAAAGTGAAGCTGACCATGTTTAGGCGACTACCACATCATCGCCGGACGAATCAACGATATTGCATGGGATGGAGATTCGCAGCGCATCATTGCTGTGGGTGACGGCAAGGAGCGATTCGGACACTGCATCACAGCGGACAGCGGCAACAGCGTGGGAGAGATTTCAGGACACTCGCAGCAGATCAACAGCGTATCGATCCGTCAGCAACGGCCCCTTCGGGCTATTACCGGGTCTGACGACAGCAGTCTCGTTTTTTACCACGGTGCACCCTTCAAGTTTAACACTAGCCTGAGAGAGCAACACAACCGCTTCGTGTTTGGCACCGCCTTCTCTCCGGATGGCTCGATCTTCGCTAGCGTTGGTGCTGACAAGCGAATCT
Source organism: Neodidymelliopsis sp. IMI 364377 (assembly GCA_027946375.1). NCBI lineage: Eukaryota > Fungi > Ascomycota > Dothideomycetes > Pleosporales > Didymellaceae > Neodidymelliopsis > Neodidymelliopsis sp. IMI 364377. The sequence continues at coordinate 89,156 of JAPEUT010000065.1, read as the reverse complement.
GGCTATACGACGGGAAGACCGGTGAGGCCAAGGGTCAGATTGGCGAGGGCGTACACACCGGTAGCATTTTCGGCATTTCATGGGCAAAAGACTCCAAGAAGTTCGTCACAGCGAGCGCGGACCAGACTGTTCGAATCTGGGACCCTGAAGCAGGCAAAGCCATTCAGACCTGGAGGATGGGCGAGGAAGGTGTCGTCAGCATCCCTGATCAGCAAGTTGGTGTCGTCTGGCCCACAGGCCGTAGCGATGGTTTGATCGTCAGCGTGGATCTGGAAGGAAACCTCAACTACCTGGTTGACGGGAATCCCAAGCCAACCAAGGTTGTTCGAGGACACCAGAAGAACATCACATCTGCAGGTATCTCAGGTTCAACCTTCGCAACAGGTAGCTACGATGGCCGCGTTCTTGCTTGGGACGTGTCCACAGGACTTGCTGACAAGGTTGACGGCGCTTCGCACTCCAACTATGTTGCAGGCATTACTGCTGCCGACTCCAAGAGCCAGGCTGAGCTCTACACTGTGGGCTGGGATGACACCCTGAGGTCTATCTCCGTTCCAGACAAGATCTTCACTGGTGAGGCGAGCGAGCTTGGGTTCCAGCCCAAGGGTATTGCTGCTACTGGAGATATCGTACTTGTTCCCTCAGCTGACTCGATAGCCGTTTACTCCAAGGGCTCTAAGGCTAGCTCACTGTCCGTCAAGTACGCTCCTACCTCAATCGCTGCGCACGGATCTACTGTTGCAGTTGGTGGAGATGATAAGCTAGTGCACATCTACACTCTGTCTGGTACAGAACTCAAGGAGACTGATACAGTGCTCCGCCGCGCTACAGCTGCCATCTCCGCAGTTGCCTTTTCTGCGTCCGGTGAGAAGCTTGCGTTCGGTGCCAGCAACGGCAAGATCTACGCTTATGAGGCTGGCGGAGAGTGGAAAATCATTACGGACAGATGGAGTGCGCATACCGCTCGAATCACATGTCTAGCTTGGGACGACAGCGAGAAATATGCCGCAAGTGGAAGTTTGGACACCAACGTTATGGTCTGGAGCGTGGAAGACCCCGGTAAGCGCATCAAGGCACTGAATGCTCATAAAGACGGTGTTACTGGTGTAGCATGGGAGCAGGCAACCAAGGTCCTCAGTGCGGGTGGCGACGCTAGCATCAAGGTATGGAGTGTGAAGGCCTGAGCCGTCTGAAGAAATGAGCGTTCTCGCTATGGCATCGTTAGCGTTTTGATTGTAACCGTTCGCCAAAAACGCCTGATGCGTTCACCGTGCGTCTGAAATGGCCACGGAGTACGCCGACAGAATCGAGAGAGTGAAACAGGATAGCATTCATGTGCCAGCCCGGCGGCTCTTATGGCTCTTTCGAATATGAGGCGTGAAAATGGTAGAACCTGGTTCGCTGGACTTCTTGTCTGCACTTGCCCTTTCCCGTGTGGTCACTGCCGCGGGACATGCTAAGCTCATCGCCAGAGTGTCCGTCATTCACCAACGACAGCTCTCACCATTGGAATCTATTTTCACGGCTACAATATCCCGTGTGATTGGCTCGTCTGAAAATCAAGTGTTGCGAAACTTGGATGGCGCATCCACTGCGGGATGCAGGCTTGCAGCACCCAGTTGCCTTCTTTGCCTTGCAGGTCGAGGTTCGCCTACTTATGCGCGATTAACAACACAGGAGGCTCAATCTGCAGCCAAGCAAGAGTCCTCCAGAGCCAGGGCAAGGGCGCCGATTCGAACGTCGCATTTATCTCGCTGCCTCGCATTGACTGTCTGGTATTCCTTCATCCATACTCTTCCCTCTCTACATGACTCCTGCGCACTACTCATCTATACAAATCAAGCTTCTTTCTAATCTCATACTTCGTTTTTGCATCACTTTTTCCTCAAATTCGTTTCGCTAAATCGATGGACGACTTGCGCAATTCCAATCACGGCCACAGCTACGGTTATGCGACCGGTGACTCAAGCCTCAGTAACAACATGGTCAACTCGACTAGCAACAGCTTTTTTTCACAACAAACATTTGCCAATCAAGGCAGGTTTTCAGCAACAGCACGTTCTCGCCACAATTCGGACAGCTCCCAGGTTTCTCCTTACGCAACACATTTTCCGGTTGGACACCATCAGGCTGAGACACAGCCTTATCTGGCCCCGCACAGCAACAATACCTACGCTCACCGGTCAGAAGGCATGTCCCGAGGAAACTCGCATACTTCTCACCATTCTTCGACGCTTTCCGGTCAGCAGTTCAATGGCAGTCCGTGCTCCATAGCACGCAACTCTTTTGCAACCAACTGGTCGCCAAATGGGATCGACATGCAACGTTCTGGGTCTCTGTACTCCAATACCTCTACTCTACACAGTCAGCAGCTTAGTCCTAACCTTGGCGTACCTCAAACACGCCACATGTCGGCAACCTATCTTCCAGATCAGATGTATGTCTCTTCGACAGGCTTCTCGGTAGCTACACAAGAAAGCCCGCCAATCGCACCCATCGACGATCCCCTCATTGATTACACACTGAATAGTATTGGAGGATTTGGTGAAGATACTGGCATACTTGATCTACAGTCATCCGAGTAAGTACATCACTCATAGTCACACATAACGTTTGGTAATTCGAGTAACCTTATTCCTTCTCTGGACTGCCCGACCGTTGAGCCCTGAGGACGGATCCTATGGACTGGAAATATTATCTCAGGCTTGCCAATTGACCGAGCACATGGATTGTCTCGCCTGGCACTGTTCATCACTCGACAAGGACGGTTTGGTTGGCTGCCCGTTGCACCGTCGACACCTATCTCACACTGACCGGATAGCGATTGTGACTATCATTCACGAAGTACTATGTGTCGTCAGCTTGCGAATGCATTTGATGATCGTGTACTTCGTGCAAATGTAATTGGACCCATACTCATCGACTCAAAAGGCAACCATCATACCATACCATACCACGGGATTACCTCAGGCCTCGGACTGCTAGTAAACCCTGACGGCATTATCTTCCGCTTAACAACTGGACGAGCCCCCCATACAGTGCCACCAACAGAGAGCGCCACGCCTACTCCACTGTTTACTACCGATATCGCAACCCATTACTGGTCTACTGGAGACTACAACATGTAACGCTCTCAACTACGAAGCAGCTCGTTTCTCAGATTGCTATCATGCTGGTCTGTTTGAAGATCGACTCATTAGATTCACACAATTTCTGGAAGCTGAGGGCCGGATCACTTCCAGGAATAGACCCGGACGATGAAGCTGTATGGAAGTTGCTGTCCAGCACTAAGAAAGGTGGGTCATTTTCTCTCTGTCTCTAGTTTCCTCAGTCTCGAGGGCTCCATGGTCAAACCGACCCATGTCTGTCACATATAGTCCCGCCAGCCATCCAATATCTATCGCCCCTTGTGGATCCTATGACCCACATGGACATAATTAGTTGCAAGATCCCACCATCATCCGCCATTATTGCCGACCCACGTGTGCTTTGTCGAATTAACCAGCTGCCCGCTGACCGGACTGACCATCTTACCAATCCATGCTTGGTCGATATTATTATCCTTGGTTACAGCAGAATCGCCACTCTGCCTTAAGGCGTCGTTCTCTCATCCAAACCTCAGCATTGAAGAGACGCGGAAACTTCCCATCACGCCAAACAGGCGTCTTGAATTTCCACCAGGACTCCACTCGAAAGCTCAGGTCCTCCGCTGAAGAGTTGAACAGTCTGTCCGATATAATGCCTCAAGGGAGCTCTTGCCAAGTACAGCTCCTAAGACAGCCGTTGAATGCCGGAACGGAAACCGATCATTGTTCAAAATTTTGGTACGCGATATCCCTTCTAACGACAATCCTCATAGACAAACAAACTATCTCACGATCACTGCTCCATTTCTCCGCCAGCATGCGGTGCCGTCGCACAACGTCCACCACCCGAGCCAGTAGTAAGTTAGTAAACTGCAGCAGTACTTGACACAAATACTAACACATCTGTCAGTGCAATTAACCCAGCCCCGCAAGTCGAATCTGTCGTAGACCCACCCATTTCTTCTTCATCGCCGTCCTCGCACTCGCTTGAGCCGAGCCAACCGCCTAGAAAACGTCGTCGCCACCCCTCGTCAGGATCGGAAACAGAGCCAGATGTGGTCACTGGCCATGTTCTTGCGTCTGGCAAATTCAGATGCTCGAAAGATGATTGTAGCGACCTTAGTTTCGGTAGACAAGCGGATCTTAGGCGGCATTATATCAACGTACATGCACCGAAGAAGACCGAATACTTCTGCACTGTTGTAGGCTGCGCTCGGTCTAAACGGCCTGCTAAGAAAAGCAAAGGTCGCAGCTTTGGTAATCGTAAAGATAAGATGGAAGAGCATGTGCGTGTGGTCCACGAGATGGGAAGCAAGAAGAGGAAGAGAGCTTCACCAGAGACAGAGGCCGAGGACGAGAATGAAGAGGATGAAGGGGAAGACCCGAAGAGCAAAGAATTGTGATATCTGATCGAGGAGGTACCATGTACATATTGGCCCAACCTCCGGCCCCAACGCAATCTTCGAGGGCTATACGTTTGCATCGCAGCATATACGGCGTTCTTCGGTCTTTAGATATCCGGTCTGGATTTGGCGTTTAGCGAGAGAAAACGGTTGGTTTACTAGGCTGTTGCAATAGCTCTCGTGTTGCTTGTTTTATCTGACTCTATGTATCATACCAAATATGTAGGAGTAAAGAATTGGAGACTTATAGACGAATGTGGGGTCAAGCGACCTGTTGTGTATGTATCTATACCTACATAGTACAATCTAGTCCAACGTGGCCAGTACAGACATGTCTCCCTTCTTTTGAACTAGTGATCCAGAGTAAAATGATCCGAAAAATGTCAAAGTCCGATATCGGAATCACGAGAGGAACGGTTGGTTCGGATGCTCGTCGTGGATCGCGAGCGTTCGATTTGAATAAGTCTGCAATCTAGCCATGGAAGTAGATCGAATACTCGCCTATTTTATAACTGCATCTATGCTATCACACCAAGTTTCGAAAACTCGTACTGTACATACGAACGCCTGGAAAAGCCCACCCTCATCTGCTGATATGGTTCATCGCACCCAGTCCCCTCTGAACCCGCACGTGCTACCCACCAGCAACGACAGCCAAGCCTTCATAGATCTTCCTCTTGACCTTGAAAAACGTAGCCGCGTCCCCGCTCCTCGGATCCGCAAAACTGTACGCTCCACCATCGACCTCAATTGTACCTGCGGCTGTCTTCCTCACAGCAACGGTACCGTTGATGACGAGGACACCCTCGCCCCTAAACTCGGCTTCCATGCCAGAGGCTTTCATCAGCTTGCGCAGGTCTGCGAGCCTCAGGTCGCCGACGTGGAAGGGCTGGGCGACAGCGCGCACGGCAGTCGCTAGGTTCGTGGGTATCACATCCAGTACGGGCGTATCGTCTGAAGCTTCCTGAGACACGGGGACCGCCGGTGTAGCTTCCAGCCTCGCTCGCTTCTTGGCCGGAGCCTCGTCTTCCTCCTCCTTGGGCGCGGGCTCCAGACTCGCGGCCTGCAAGCGGCCCGTGATGGCGACGACGCCCAGGCCGTGGACTTTCTGCCATCGCAGGTTCTGCACCATGCTACGTGAGAGCTTGACAGACCATGCGTTTGTGTCGACGCTGGCATCGACCATGACGCCGACAGCGGGGTTGAAGACGTCGATGGTGCTGCCTGCCTCGACGGAGGAAAGTGTTTTCCGAAGCTCCTCTGCAAGATCTTTGGTCTCTGATTCCTCGCCAGCGATGAAGATCAGGTTGCGAGGTTTGATTAACGGGATCAAAGTCTGGATTGTGCGGCGGTCGTGCAGACCGGAGAAGTCAATGTAAGTGATACGGCATTTGATGTCGATGGTTTCGGTGTCGATGATGACCTTGGCTGGACCTTCGACTTTGTCGGGGTCGTCTTCTGGTTCGCTGTCTGGCTCTGCGGGTGCGTCTGCCACACCATCCCATTTTCTCTTTTGACCAACTGCGTTCTCCTTCTTTACTGCATCGCCTCTGGAGGGCTCGCCAGCAACGTTGTCTTCTTCATCCGCACGGGCAAACTCTTCGGGTCGAATTAGGTCTCCGAAATCGTCGGCGCGTCTTCGCTTGGTCACAATGGGGAACATTTTGTCTGCGCCCTTTTTGCCCTGCACTTCAAAGTCGTACACGTTCTTGCGACGAGTGAGGATGTTGACACCCATCTCTGCATCGGTTTGATCGATCTTGTTACGAGCGTGACGTAATGTAGCTGTGGTGTTAAGGGCTTTTCCTTGATGCGGATGTACCATGTCTTCTGAGTCTTCTGAGCTCTCAGATGTGGTCGATGATCGGTCGTCTACTACGTCAGCCGTCTCCATGTTGGTAGTAGCATCTCCGCCCATGGTGTTGTGCAGTTGCCTCTGTCTCGCCAGATGTTGTTGGTAGAGAGGTACCTCATCGCCCTCAAGCGGTACTGTTCGCGCTGCTCGGATTGGCGCTGAACCTGGAGCGTCGAGGACTGTGGTTGAGGAACCCTGCTCGGCGTTTGCGTTCTGCTCATTCCAGATCTCCCACAAATATCTTCCCAAGCCCTTCCGTTGTCCGCTCAATTCACCAACGCGCTCTGTCAAGATGATCAGGTTCTTCTCATCTGAAGCCATACTCTTGATAGCATCTTTAGAGAACCCCCACTCTAGAGAGGCGTCGCTGGCCAGAATCACGCGAGGTTCAGCGTCGTCGAGCATGCGTTGTACACGCGTCTTGCGCTCCAAGAGCGTGATATGTCTGAAGTCAAAAGGCGGTCTTGCACCTCTGTCGTCCTTTCCACCCCCTGTTCGATTTTTCCCCGGCTCTTGCCCATCTGCCACTCCACCTGCTCCAAACTCCTTCACAATGCCCTCGTCCATCCATTCGACCATGCTTCGAACATAGCGCATAGTCGCACCACCTGTTCTGCTAGCCAGGTATAATTTGGCGTCCTTCAGCGGGCTGGTACTGTCCGCTCTGCTTGTCTCGTTATGCCAGGTTTCTTCCAGCAGGTATGATAGCTCAAGAATGCGAGCACTGGAGTCAGAGGGTATCAAAACTGATCCTCCTTTTGCGACTGTGTCTCGGATCATAGAGAGCAGAGCCTCGTCTCGTTGATTACCCTTGATGTTTGTGTGCTTGCCTGAGCCCTTGCTACTGCAAATCAGCGCAGTAGGACGGCGCAACTGTTCCAAAACCTCCGAGCCACCGGTACCAGGCCCACCGAGCCAGGCAGCTCCAGAGAGGACGTGTTCTCTTGCCTGATTCCAGTCGACTGCGTAAACGACAGACTCCATGCCATGTTGTATATGCCATATTGTGCCTCCCAACGTGTGTCCAGCGCTGTATGCGGTAATGGTGAGGCCGTTCAGAGGTGGTGAGTTTGGCGATGCCAGCGGTTGGCGTGGTTGCGAGTATTTGAGGGGGTTCACAAGACCAAAGTAATTTGCGATTTCGTCATGTGTGGGTGCCTGAAGTAGTATATTTGGATTGCTTCCGCCGGGAAATGCTGAAGGATATGCATAAGCTGACTCGCTCAGGGCTTCGGTGGATATGATGGATGCTGCGAGCGGTGTGGAGGCATACAGGTCTTGGAGAAGTGTTCGTCCAAGTGATATGACAGGTATCGTTGCGTAAACGGGTATGCGCGTGAAAGTGGGTATGTTCTTGCAGCAGTGCACATATGCGCCGAGGTGTGCAGTCGTCGCGTGAGTAAGAAGGATGAAGGAGAGCGTAGGAACATGTCTGCAATGAACACAATCAGCTACATTCTTTGGCATTGAATTGTCTATATACAGATGTACAAAAGACGCTGCACAAAAAGCAGCACCTACCTCTCGATCTCTTTGAGCTTCTCGACGTCGAAGCTCTCGTCCCAGCCTACATCAATGAGCACCTTCACGCCTCCATCGAACTCGAGTAGTGACTGAGAAGCCGGTGACGCAGACTGCGCACCCAGCAAGGGTGTAAAGTTGAACATGGCGATGGCAGTCAGCTAGTCCGATGCACGCGACAAGGTTGTCAAGTAAACATGGCGACCTGCCGCAACGTTCGAGGCTGATGAGGCGCGTTGACAGTCGCTTTGTTAGGTGAATGGATGCATTGACGCGCCGCGCTGCGCTTCTGTGCCAAGGCTACGAAGGAGCTCGTATTTGGTCTTGCACCGATTCGGCCGGGAGCCTAGGCCAAAACGGTGCAAGACCAAATACTAGCTCCCTCGCACGCTACGGCGCGCTGTGCAAACATTGCAAATCAAGCAAACACTGTCTCCACGATCGCTGTCGCTGCAATTTGACCAAGGCCGTTCTTCTCTCCCATTTGGAATTCTTCGAAGTATGATTCGGTCCGTAGCTGTTTTGCCATTGCTGCATCTTGCATGGTGCACTCGGCCTTGGTGTGACAACGGGCACGTGATGAAGTCGCTACCATTCTTGAAGGCGGGAAGACGGAACGAGTTGCACATCAATCTCTCCACCATCCTGCAGACAAGCATCCTTTGTACAACGCAACCCAACCTGTCATCCCCACCTCCTGCACCGCGCTAAATTGCGCAACGCACCGTATCACCGAGTCTCTGCCTCCATAGCTGATCTTGTTGATACTTCTACGACCACACTCAATGGGAGTCCGGGAGTTCCGAAAACTTCTCTCACATGTTGTTGGACGACGGCAGGCGAGCGAGTTGGCTTGACACTGTTCATGCAGCTGTCGTCCTGCGTCAAGCTCGCCTGGCGAATGAGACGCCGCAGATGCTCCAAGCAAACCCCGCGCCAGTGCATGCCGCTAACATATGCAAGTCACACCTGCTTCGTCCACTTTCGGCCCTCTCTCGGATGCCGCTCTGTATCGTATCAAAAATCCTAAACTGGCTAATGTAGGACAATCTTCTTTGGTGTCCGCTGTCACTGCACTGCAGGGTCAAATCTTTCCAGAGGCTCATACATCTTAAACTTCGTCGTACACCCTCAGAAGAATGCTGGACTTATCGTGCACAGATCTTGCAATCAGTCCTGCGTCATGACAGTCGTCAGCTGGCAGGCTACTATCCTAGGATTAATCCCATCTCGCTCGAAACGGCATGATCGCGATAGCGCAGACATCCAGCTCCACATCACCCATGAACAAGGCTACCTCCGATTCATGCTAGCATGCTGAGGTTCTTGAGCTGATTCACCCTCGTCTTTCATGGTGAATGCCTGTCAAACTTCACGCAAGGAACTTGTAACGTCACACGGATGGAATGTCGGCAATGTCCAATTCTAGGCCATCTTGCAGACGCGAACGATGTTGTGCTTCGGACGTCAGTACCTAGTTGAACGCATTTGCTCCTGACTGAAGCTCTGTCACTGTCGGAGCTCCTCGGTACTAGCCGAGATCAAAGCGGGAGCCTTTTTGAAGCCAACCTCGGGGGCGTGCTCCATTTGAGTTTCTTAGCCCGTCCGTGTTTCCGCTCCGCCCGCTACCAATCTCAAAAACCCGAACCCAATGCAGATTCAGATATGCACTACAGGCTATGACCGCTGGGAAACGGAGTTCTGATACAGGTCAAAATTGGTCCCATCACAAAGTGTACTCCATTCACCTTTGTTGTGGCCAGTAGGAAATCTTTGCGATTAATGTTTATTGCTTTTGCTGACGGGCGCAAGCGAGCACCTCCACCATGCGGGGAGATGACCTTTCCAACACACTTGAGCCAGCCGTTTCCTGACTGGACTGCCAAAAGATCTACGTGCCCCTGCCATCCTTGCAAAGTGGCTGAAAGCTCGAAACGTTTAACACGGCCGACTAACCGGCCTCTGCATGTCTGTGCATCCCATGCTTCCCTGCTCGATGCCTCTCTGTCAAGATCAAGGGACCGAAGCGACCATCATTTGACCGCATTTCCACGATGGAGATGATGTCTTCAGGTCACACGTTATTATTATAGAGATGAGACGAGTAACACTACGCGCTCCAGGCTCCTTTCATTGTGGGGCTGATTATCAGCTAGGAACGCCTTAAAGTCAACAGGAAGATCGTGTCCCACTAACCCTCTGTATTTGCGGCCGTAGGTGTTGTGGCGTTGGGCTGTGAACATGGTCTGTCACATCTAGGAAACTCTCCAGCGTGACTAAGTCTTGGATGTTTGCTCACGGGCGAATCAGAAAACTCCGATGAAGCAGAGAGCTTTTGCAGTCTTTCCTTAAATACGTTTTCCGCCGCCGTTCATCTTGGGTCATCAGCTTTCCGCTGGGGTGTGTCTGACCAACAGCAGCTCGAATCTCACACGGCAGGACGAGGTGCGGCCAATGTAAAGCGATTCATGACTGTCAATAAGGTCCGCGCGGCTTTAGCAACGCGTTACATCTCCACGAGGGTTGACATCTCTGTACCACTCAGCTAGCGCTCACGCCGGTTACTCTTTTCGAAGCCACACGCAGCTGCTATGCTTTTGAGCAAACGTCAACACAGTTCCTTGCGTGCACAGTGCGCTGCTCCTCTGCAAGCTTCGGTCTACTCCCTGCTTTAAGTAGACGGCGGCCCGGTGCGCTGGTTACAGTGGAACCACTACTTCCAGGGTCATCCACCATTGTGTGTTAGAAGCGAATTCGTCGTCGTTGCAGCGACGCTATTTTGACTTGCTATAACCTCTCGTCTCTCCCGTGTTGTGCAACCTGGCCTCGAATGTACGTCGGCTTACCTTTATCGCCCGCCCTGCGCCCAGCACTCTAATACCTGGATCCCAGTCGATAAAGCCGTATTACCTCTCCACTCAGTCGATCATCATCGGAAAGCCTCTTACTCCTTCTCACGACTGCGCAGCTCTGTCTTCCTTGCGTCTTCCGCTGTCACGAGCATATGAAGATTGCCACTCACCCAATTCATAACTCGCCAGCCATTGCCTAAGCTAAGGCTGCTACTGGACTCAGTAGTCCTTCAAGAGACGCAGTTCCGCAGTCCGTTGCACAGCGTCTCATTGGTGGTTGGTCCAGCGCCCGCAACTCGCTAGACGCATCCCCCCCGCTCTCACGCAACAAGCCGCCCCAACTGCTCGAGGTCTCAAAAGCAAGCCGCCTAGGCTATCTTGCAACAACACTATCGAGTTCCTCAACAACTGACCGGTCGTTCTGTTTTACCACTGTCCAGATTCGAGTAACGTGTAGCAGTAGTAGTACAGACCTATCGGCCGCTGCAAAGTTGTACACTTTGCCGCACAGGTGCACACTTTTCAGCCTGAGTGCAGTTGGTTTCGCGCTCAGCTTCGAGTAGCTCCTACATCGACAAAGCTTTTGTGCGTCCAATGTTGCCTGACCGCCGGCAATAGCACTCGTAGTTGCTGTACCATCAGGCCGGATGAACTCAATTATCTCCTTCAGCCCTTCGCCGTCCGGCGCGCACATTCGTTTGAGCACCAGCTCGTCCCCACCGCCCTCCATGTCATCCGCTAGCGATTCTCCCTTGACAACACCCAACTTCGACTCGAACATCTTCTCAAATTCCGACACACAATCAGACGGCCGACGAGACTCCCGTACAAGTCCCGATGATATCATACTAAAAGTCGAGGAGTCGGAGCTCGACCTAGCAGATGTTAAAGAAGACCCTGATGACACCCCAATCTCTCCAACAGAACCTGTACGAATACGACGAGCTCGTGGTCGACCCCGGATTCACCCACCCCGTTCACCCACAACGCTTTCGAAACAAGCCAAGGCACGGTCGAAAACCGGTTGCACAACATGTCGAAAACGAAAGAAGAAGTGTGACGAGACTAAGCCGTTCTGTAACTATTCCCATCTGAACAAACAGACCCTACTCTAACACGAACAGGTCTATCGTGTCAGAAAAACAACATCCATTGTGAAGGCTATAAGCCCTTAGAGATTTGGAAGAGTGGAAAGGAAAGAGCAGCGGAAGGTTCGTAGCAGTCGAACAATTGATGTTCCAAGCTAACTTCAAGTGCAGCACGAAAGCGCAGTGAAGACATCAAGTTTGATCTTCCTCCGTTGATGGAGGGTGTTGAGAGTGACCTCGATCGTTCTCTACTACAACATTTCGCCAACCGAGCCAGTGCCGTTCTCACTTTACATGGTGATAAAGCAACAAACCCTTTTACCAAAATTTTGTTACCGATGGCGTTGCAACACGAAGGACTTATGCACTCGGTGCTATGCTTGTCTGCTTCGCACATGTATTCCGTGAGCCCTTCTCAGGAGTACGAAGATCGACAAGCATTCCATCGCGGAAAGGCGCTGCAGCTTCTGAAACACGATCTGGAGCGTCAGAAAGCTGGCGAAGGAGGGGTAATGGTCTACGAAGACTCTAACGTTGCTCAGATACTGCTCCACCTTCTTCATTCTATCTGCGATGGGAACACGTCTGGCGAGTACAGAATGCACATGGTCGCTGCAAAACAGATTGCAATGAGCCAGAAGTCGACCAACCCGGAGTTTCAATCGCTATTCGATGAATTCTTTTACTACCACTGGATCGCAAGTCAGATCACTTCTATGGATGGCACAGATGTACCGATGATGGACGATTTCAGCCTCCCATTCAAAATCAACCCTGAGACTGCTGCTCTTATCGGCGTATCTGACGGTCTATTCGGCTTCATTTCCAAGATCAGCAACTTGAGGCGACGCTTGCGGTCCCGCATCGATGACAAGCTCGACCCAACTATGGACTACGAGGCACTCCTTGCGGCCCATGCTATCGACTCAGGCCTACGCGGTTGGGTATGTCCACAGACGCCTGGTACGCCTCGCTACACCATCTCGATGCTTTATCGTCAAGCTACATGGGTTTATCTCTACCGCACAACTAAGAGTTCCCACCCACACCCGTTCATCAAAAGTGCCGTAGACGATGGTATTCGATACATTAACGAGCTTCCTGCCGAAGGCTGGATACAAAGCAACGTTCTCCTGCCCCTGTTCCTCATCGGCTGCGCAGCTTTCGAAGAGCAGCAGCGCATTGAGATCAACCGAGCATTCGCCGGCCTGATCGCCTGCACTGGACTCGGAAACATTGGCTTTGCAAAAGAGGTTATCGATGACATCTGGAAGCTCATGGACGCTGGAGACCAAGAGTCATGGGACTGGGAAAAGATCATTAACCAAAAAGGATGGGACTTCCTTGCTACGTAAGACGGGCAACACGCCACTTTTGGCTTTCTACTTCGCTTCTCATTGTTGCATTATCACGGGCTATTTCTAGGGAGCAAAAAGGAGTTTCGATTACGGAGGGCGTTCTGGTGGTACCGGCATTATCTTTTCCGGGACCAAGACTCGTATTCTTCGAGGCATGTCTGCGGCACGGTTTGCATTGGGCCGGTAACAAGCATATTACCTTTCGGACGGTGTACTGTGTAGGATTCAGGATGGACAGATAGGGGTCTTTTTCCTTTGCTGCATAACTTCGGTTTGGTTCTGTGGCGGCTTTCTTTCACACCCACACGTAGCATTTCGAAATTCGGCGGATTGCATGTCGGATCTGCGCAAACACGTTGCATTTGGCCAGGCACATTGATACACATGGCATGGCGGAACCCGTTGCAAGCATTGTATGTAGCTAGAGATAGCAAGCATGTTGGTTGGCATAGTCGGGTTTCACGACACGTAGCTAGCTGCGCAGATGGAACTGCAGCTGGTAGCCACTCCCAGCTTTGATTCCGAACGCTCTTCCGCGCTCTACCTGTGGGTCAATGACGATCGACCGAGGTGTCAGGGTGAGGAGTTGGCTTGCTGCAAGGCGCTGTGTCTAGGCCATTTCGCGACACGGCACGGTTTATCCTCCAATCCTAGGCTCCGGCAGTAAAGGTGCGTTCTGCTAGATCTGTTGTGCGATGCTGCAACGGTTGATAATAGCCACTGAGACGTTGTGAGAACGCAAGAAGTTACTCTATCCTGCAATTAACCGATGGACAATCACTTGCAGCTGACGAACAGGATGAATCGTCATCAGATCCGGCATTTCTCGTCTGAGAGCCCCGAATGAGATGCGGCCGTTAAGAGATCGCTACTGGGATCGTGTCGCGGTCCGGCTTGCGTGCTTTGCGTGGGGGTAGCTTCGACAGCTTGCACAAACTTGAGGGGCTTACGGCTAAAAAGTACAGGGCATGTTCCTTGGTCTTGCGACTGGATGCATGCGCGTCGGGATACCTTCCTGAGAACCCGAGGTTTATACCATGAGTTCGGCGCCGCGTAAATGCATCTTGGAAGTAGTGTGTCGTCTTCGGTCCTTCTTTTTGTCCATTCTGTGTCAATATCTTCCCCCACGCGGCTCGGCAGCTTCAGCGATGGGATCCAGATTTGATCAATTGTTCAGGCTAAACGTCGGCCCAAAGTACCGACCATGTACATTTTTGGTACTCAGAATCAACGCCTTGACAATTCCCTAAGGTGACTCTGACGTAGCATCAAAGGCCTGATCTTCTCACCTCGGTAGTTCGATAATATGAACGTTATGAGGACGTCCTAGTGTGTTGGTGATGAGAGGCTTTAGACGTCGAATGTTCTCAGACCACCTTGCCGATCTTACCAACCGAAGGCATATTACCGGGACGTTGCAATCCTGAATCCTCTTTCCAGCAATTCAAAAAGCCTACATCCGACATCCTACAATCTAAATCTAGATCGCAGGAGTTTCCCATGATCATCGCACTCTCCGGATGACTCCGATAAGCACGCTTCCAAGGTAGTAGCAACTACCTAATAAGCAGTCAGCCTCAGACAATCACACCGTTGGTGGGAGGCGTCTATTGTGTCCGCCTTACAGCCACGTATACCTCGTGATATACCATCAGTGACGCTTTGAGTAATCGACTGCTGCCCAAAGCAGCCCGCTGCATGTAAGCTGAGTCTTCGAACGAATCTTCGTCCGCCAATGAGTTTGCTCTCAGTTGCCGACTGCTTAGCATGATTCCATATCATCGGTGCCTGCATAAACTTGCAATGATGGAAATCGATAATGCAAGTCATAGTGCGAGATCCAAGTGGAGCAACGAGGCGAGTTCACCGCTTGCTTCTGCTCTCACCGATGTCAGCAGACTAATGCACTGCCCACGAGGCGACGCTGGTGTTGTGATTGATTGTTAATGCGAACGGTTTCCTGATCGCCATAGAGATTGTGTAGGGCTGTGGTTGGGCGAACTAAACGTCTTGCGGACCTGCAGCTGACAGCTGCGTAAGCGATCATGGCTTGGGAGGTCACCAGTTGAAGATCGCGAGAAATGGGTGTGGAAGTAAACTTTGGGTCGAGGCTGCTCATATCGGGCGCTTCTGCGAAAAGTAATATTCCGAGGTTAGTTTTCGAGCGTCCTCTAAAGCTGTGTAACTTGTGATAGGGGCTCGCTTGATGCTTGCACGGTGTTGTCACGAGTCGCGTGTACCAACACTATAGGCGACAGGCGACACATTACAAGTAGATTTCGTTCTGGAGGGTGTTGCGTAGCAATGACAGGATGGTCATGAGAGCCGCCGGCCACATGCCGAAATATCTGTCAAGGTTCCAACCATGATGTCGGCCACAAAGTCAAGAAGATTTGATTCACGAACCAATAGGATTGTGTTCCTAGTGTCTGCGTGATGTATTGATGCTCAGGATCTATCCGTTTGGCGTCAAAAGCCGGTCCTGCACGATCGATTGAGGGTCATGCACGGTTTCCCGCCTCCATTCCTCGCAGAGAAGGGTTCGACGAAAGTGAGAAGTTCCAATTCTGGTGGGGCCTAGTGAGCTGGAGCTGTCCATCAATGTCGTCACGATGTTTCCAGATGGGTGATTGGGCCGGTAGCTGGAAAGATAGCGGAAGTCGTTCCCTGGCCTGTAAGGTCCAAGAGGGTAGGATCTTGACATGCGCAGGGACGCAGGAAAAGTGCCGCCCGAGAAGCAATGGCTCCGAAAGTCCTGAGTTGGCGATCGGCATGGTCAAGGAGTGTGAGCAAACATGCCAAGGATGGAGCTAGCGTATTGCTGTGCGGTTGCAGCAGATGGCTTCTTAGATGACTGCAATTGCATGTCGAGAAGAGGCCGGTAGGTAAAGCTGCCGACTAACCAGAGCCGAGAGGAACACAGATGTCAACCGTCCCGAAGTTGCACAGCTCGATGGGCCTGCGCTCCGCGTTTCGAGACTGAATGGGAGGGCTGTCGTGCGACCATCCCCAGGTTCTTCAGCGTGTAGCGCAGAATCAGGAGTCCCCACAGACCTTGCGCCCAGAAGCACCCTGACGTTCCACAGGCAACATGGTCCTCCGTTCTTCCATAGGTGAGCCGTTGCAAGTGTAACGGCGGCCCGAAGTTGGACCTTATACAATCGGCCGGCTGCTCCCGTTCATACAACTAGGATCAATTAACACCGACTGCAGAGCCAATGCGACCGACTGATATATCTCTTTCACTACCAGACTGAAAGTACAATGCCTAACTTCTGATGCTTGTGACTCTTGTGCTTCTCGTAACGAAGGCGGCTCGCTGGCCAGATAAGGTATAGCGCAGCGGGGTGATCAACTTCGGCTGGCAAGCGACGCCCAAGACATTGTCAACGCGCATTGGAGTGAGATTGCAAGAGTTGCCCCGTGTCGTAAGATGAGCGGTCGCGAGCGTGTGGAACGCCGTTGCTCTTTTCTTTGTCCTCGCATACTCACTATGAACACGCCACTCTGACCCCCAGCGCCATGGACTTCACAGAAAAGAGCCGGGCAGACGTCGAGTACAGGAGCAACAAGCGAGGTGGTGAAATCGGAGCTCCCGTGAAAGAACTGGAGATCGATGCACACGAGCAACCACGCCCCGAATCGATTCACCGCATTCGGTCTCACGCATTGCACGCCGACAACGCCATCTCCCTGCACGAAGTCGACCCCGTATCTGTGCGACTCGAGCATCTCTCTGTTTCTGTTGATGAGTCGCCCAATGCGTTTGCCAGGACCTTTGCGAAGAAGGAAGCGGCAACTGGTCAAAGTCACGTGAAACCCATCCTCGATGACATCTCAGCAAATCTTTCCAGCGGAACGCTTACCGCCATCATTGGTGGCAGTGGCAGTGGCAAAACATCCCTACTTAATCAAATGAGTGGACGTATGAAAGGCAATCGGATATCAACATCTGGTCGAACGCTTTTCAACGGAAGCGAAGATCTTTCCAGCGTGAAGAGCGCATATGTGATTCAACAGGACATTCTGCTCCCAACATTGACTGTCCGAGAGACTTTAAGATACGCTGCACAACTCCGACTACCATCTTCGGTCGCTCAAGAGAAAAGAACGCAGCTGGTCGACGAAGTCATTACAGAGTTGAGCCTGAAGGAAGCTGCAGACACCCGGATAGGAAATCATGCCCACAAAGGTTGTAGTGGAGGCGAGAAGCGACGAACGAGTCTAGGCGTCCAGCTCCTGTCAAATCCGAGTTTGTTGTGGCTAGACGAGCCTACTACTGGCCTTGATTCCACGAGTGCCTATCAAGTCGTCAAGACTCTGCAGAATCTCGCTCGGAAAGGAAGAACGATCATTGTCACAATCCATCAGCCACGGTCCGAGATCTGGAGCCTCTTTGATAATGTGATCCTACTTACAAGAGGAAGTCCTGCATATGCAGGTAGCGCAAAGGAGTGCCTCAATTACTTTGCAGACTTAGGTCATGAGATGCCACCATTCACAAATCCTGCTGAACATCTGATTGATGTTGTCAGTGTTGACAATAGAAGCGACGAAGCAGAAGCTGTCGCTGAAGAGAGAGTTAAGCATATCAAGGAGGCATGGAGACAACATTGCGCCAACACGCCGAGCGAGAAGGATGAGCAGAGGTTTACTTCCGTTCCCATGGAACCTCAATTGAGTGCATCGAAACCACAACACTCGTCTGTAGTTCAACAAATCCGAGTGCTAACAGCACGCACGTGGGTTGTGACCATTCGAGATCCGATGGGCATGTTCGGCAGTCTCCTGGAGGCTATCAGCATGGCAATTATCACAGGGTGGATATTCTTGCAAGTCGATGGATCGTTGTCAGGCATCCGTTCTCGGCAAGGTGCGCTATACAACGCCGCTGCGCTTCAAGGCTACCTCATCCTCCTCTTCGAGACATATCGACTCACCGATGACATTCAGCTTTTCGACGAAGAAGCGCGACAAGGTGTCACAAGTATTCCGGCTTTTCTCATCTCAAGAAGGTTGGCTCGATTCTTCATAGAAGATCTCCCTGTTCCGCTCATCTTCTCGTTGATCTACTATTTTATGGTTGGATTTCGCGTTGATGGCGGTGAGTTTCTTACATTCTTCAGCGTCATCCTTCTGGAACACTACATCGCTGTATGCTTTGCCATGGTTTGCGTAGCCGTTTCAAGGAACTTTGCAGGAGCAAGTCTGGTAGCCAATCTCGCCTACACACTGCAATCGATGGCTTGCGGCTACTTCATTCAATCGAACACTATCCCGATATATGTCCGATGGACCAAATGGACCGCCTATGTGGTATGTATGCATCCTACAATTTACCTAGTTATATCTTAGAGATTGTAATGTCGTTCATCACTTACTGTGTGCAGTTCTACGCTTTTGGAGCTTTGTGCGCCAATGAATTCACAGACAACTTCTACGACTGTCCTGTAGGTGGACCTTCAGACGAGGCATGTAAGGAGTATACCGGCGGGTTCATCATGGATTCGCTCGGTTTTCCTAACGATTGGGTATGGCGGCCGATCCTCGCGTTGACTGGATACGTGTTCGCCTTCTACGCAGGAGCAGCTGTCCTTTTGAAGTACTGGAACGCTGATATTGCTATGGCGCGTGCTCGTCCGTCCAACATGGACGCTTCTGCGGGCAAGGAGAAAATGAGTGAGCAACCATCCGATGCAGTAAGGACTATCAACATCCGCCTTGAGGGGTTTGGTCTGGACATTGAGAAGCGTACCCTACGAACTCAGACGACCAAGTCCATATTGAATCCACTAACTGCCGAGTTTCAACCTGGGTCACTTAACGTCATCATGGGACCGTCTGGCTCGGGTAAAACATCACTACTCAACAGCATGGCTGGTAGGCTGAGAGATGACATCTCAACACGGTACAAAACATTCGGTACCATGACGTTCAATGGACTTGCACCTTCGGAAGACGTGGTCCACTCCATCTGTTCCTTTGTTACGCAAGACGACGACGCACTTCTTGCCTCCCTTACTGTTCGTGAAACTCTCCGCTACGCTGCTGGTCTACGCCTACCGAAGTGGATGTCAAAACAGCAAAAGATGCAGAAGGCGGAAGAGATCTTACTCAAGATGGGTCTCAAAGATTGTGCAGACAACCTGATCGGCAATGACCTGATCAAAGGCATTAGCGGTGGTGAGAAGCGTCGAGTGACTATTGCTGTACAAATTCTCACTGAACCGCGCGTCCTACTCCTCGATGAGCCGCTGTCGGGTCTTGATGCCTTCACAGCACTCTCAATCATGGATGTTTTGCTTGGTCTCGCCCACGAAGGCCGAACGCTTATCGTCACCATCCATCAGCCTCGTTCGGATCTCTTCGCTCATTTTGGAACTATCATGCTCCTTGCTCGTGGTGGACATCCCATATTTGCCGGTCCAGCTACCCGAATGCTACCGCATTTTGCCGCTCAAGGGTATGACTGTCCTCAGCATGTTAACCCAGCGGACTTCGCGCTCGATCTCATCACCGTCGACATACAGCATGCGACGCGAGAAGAAGCCAGTAGAGAGAAGGTTCGCAAACTAATCGAAGCGTGGCACCCTGATCTCTTCCCAAGCACAAGAAACGGTTCAATAGCTACACCTGCCGAGCTGGGTAGTCTTGCACGCGAACCCGCGAGCTTCGCAGCGGCGTACTCGATTCTAATACGTCGCGCCACTAAGAACTTCTTCCGTATGCCTGATCTGATCATAGCGCGGATAATGCAAGTTGTAGGCTTAGGAATTGTGTTGGCATTATTTTTTGCGCCATTGAAAACCGATTACTTTGCCATTCAGAATCGAATGGGTTTCCTGGTAGAGATCGCGCCGTTGTATTTCGTTGGAAGTATGACATTCTTCCCTTCATGTTCGGCACATGCTAACGTACTCAGTGTTAAACAACATTGCAACTTATCCTATGGAACGTGACGTCTTCTACCGAGATTATGCAGACCGCATATACGGCGTAGAAGCTTTCTTCCTGACCTATATTTCCATCACTACGCCGTTTGAGATCATCTCGTGCATCGTCTTCGCGGTTCTTGCTGTACTGGCATGTGGGCTAGAGCGCGATGCCAGTACATTCTTCATCATTACCTACAATGCGTTCTGCATCACGAGCTGCGGTGAGAGTTTGGGTATTGCGTTTAACACACTTTTTACACACACGGGCTTCAGCGTGAACTGCATGAGCGTATTTCTAAGTGTTGCGCAGGTCATGGGTAAGTCAGAGCCGAGATATCCCAGTAGTGAACTGTACTGACAACGACTGTAGGTGGTGTATTGTCTCTGAGCATTCCCTCTTTCCTGCAAGCGTTTAACCATCTCTCACCCGTGAAGTGGGCGATCGGCAACATGGCGCCGTATACATTCCGCAACCTCAGATTCACGTGTGAAGATTGGCAGAAAATCAACGGGCAGTGTCCAATCACGACTGGACAGCAAGTTCTGGATTTGTACAATCTCGACAAAGATCCCGAGATGTACCTTATGGCACTGGGTATCTGTGCCATTGTGTACCGATTCTTGGCGTATGTGGTGCTGAAGGTGGTCAAGGAGAGATGGGTTGGCAGGTTATGGAGAAAAGCCGGATTTGGCAAAAAGGGCGCAGCTCAAGCAGGCCAGACATAAGTAAAGATTGCCTCGAAATTGACAAAACATATGTCCATTTAGTTGACATTGGCATGTGGTCTCGCTCATGTAATTCTTTGTCGAAACGATACTAGAAACATGGACACAATGTCTTCACAAAAGCCAGTCGACGAGAATGCATGTCGGATCTCAGCTTGCTCTCTGTTCGTCTCCTTGGACCATCATTACCCCTCACAATCCACAAACCTATATGATACCAACAAAAAACTCTATAGTTTGACTTGCTTTTCCCCATTACTCGTTGAGACATCGAAACATCAAACCCGGTGACATACGGGCCGCTGAATCATTGCCAACTTCTACTTAATTAAAAAGCTGCCTAGATCACTCATGCTTGGAAACCACAATCTGCAATGCGCACATCTTCTCATGGTCATTTGTTTCCAAAAGCCACTACCTGCGTGGAATATGCGTGTGTGCCTGATTGGGGCGACTCAATGGAGACTACATTTCCTCAGGTCCTCTTCTCCGTTCTCCTCAAAATAGTTTCCACGCGCTTCGTATGCGCACATGATCTGGTCTCAGCAGGGTGCTAAGATTTGTTTATTTGCAACTTTGGTTCAGCTGGAAAATGCGTCCTCTGTTCCAGATGTGGAAGCTCCCTGACCGCAGCGGCTTCATCAGACTTGCAATCCCCAATTTCTGGGCTGAAATCCTTGGACTTCGCTTCGTGTGTTTTTCATTGGAAACTTGAGACCCGAATTATTTAGACACCATGGGCTGGTGTCGTACGTCCAAAACGTGAAATTGCTTCCAGTACAAGGATGTTCGCAACATGTGTTGTGTTCCCCGGTGAGCTCCCTCACCTCACAGAAGCCAACTAGCTCACTGTTATAGAAGCGAGCGCTGTCCTCTCTCAACAGGACAAGCCAAGTAGTACTGCTTTGCATGCAGAAGTCAGAGAATACCAACTGGATGTCCAAAGCCGCGGAGATAGACATACGACTTTCCGAGATGTCTTGCTCTACGCCAGCTCTATCTTCGTCTCACACGATAGAAAATGAGAGAATCAAGATGCTATTGCTTTTACGTTCTTCTGCGCAAAACTTTCCAAGACAAGGCATTGAAATCCGTCGCCTCTTCCATTTTGTAGCACTGGAGACGCACTCCTTGTCATCATTATATACCTTCGAAACATGTCTGCAATACAATGGATGACTTAAAGTTCAAATCCCATCTACTACATCGTGTTGAACATCTGCATCCAACTAAAACGACTGGCAGCATATAACCCCCGCCGAAAACAAATAAAACCCGAAATACGCCCACGGTTATACTATGTCCCATTGAACTTCCTCCTCAAGAAGATGCAAGTGTAGAGTATGGTCTTTGCCAAAGATCTCTTCCGACACAGCAAGGACCTCTTCTCTGTGCTTTGGAATCTAAAAGCCTCACAACATGACTGAGAGTCCAGAAACAAACACTATATCCCGTCGAGCTTTTGCCTCAAACAGACATGCAAACGAAAGATGACCTTGGTCAAAAATCTCAATTACATGCAGAATGACTTTCTCGTGCTTTGGAACCTCTCGGAACTTTCGTGGGTCTAAATAGTCACAGATTATATCTTCCTTCCAGCTCTTTTTCTTGACAAATTATAAAGTCACCTACCAGGATCATATGTTCCTTTTCCGCTTCCTCCTCTGCCGAACAAGAAAAAACAGAAAAACGAAACCAACATGCCTTTTTCCTTGTGTTCCAAAAGGACATAAACACGCTCGATGAGACTTTTGCCTGTGCTGCGGACGATAGCATACAGGAAACTTATCTAGAGCACCGCATTCACTTCTTCACAACAACGTTGACAGTACAGTGAAGAAGTAAAAGCCACCACCGACGTTACCATGTCTTTCCTCTGTTGCCTGTCTGAAAGTGCTAATTTTATCCAGAGCATTTAAAACTTGTTGATGTCCACAATTTCATCTACACTCCTGAGAAATGATCGAAAACATCAATGAGAACATACAAGTCTTTCTTTCCATCTGCCTTTTTGAAAAAAACGCGAAATACACACACCTGCACCTCCACAACGACGAAACTCTCATCACACATCATTCCCTGTGCGCGACATAAACCCCCAACACACACACATAGACATATACTCTACACTCTCCCCCTCTTTGTAAGACGGTAAAAGCAAGAACCACCTTTAAAAAAAAGATTTTACGAAATCTCTATGTGCCTGTTTGTCCCTTGAGCAAGTTTCCATCGTTCAACTACGGAGTATTCAAACATGACAGAGATTCAGGGCTGAGAACAAAATATTCACCGTTACATCTTCATGGTCTGATTTCTTTTTTTTCTTTTCCATGATACGAAAACCTGCGAACTGTAGTATAGTCTGCCATGTACTATTTACAGTTATTCTATATCTATATCGCGAACAAACAAAAGAAACAAAACACAGTCAGATGATCGAAGTCATGGCTTTGATAACTAAAACGCGGATTACACGAATATGCCCCTCCTTCCCTGTCTTTCGTCGAGAATTCAAATCTATGGAACTCCTTTGTATGCGGCGTTGGGCTCTTCAACCACGTATGATGGGTGAGACAAGGAAGTGGGAATATAAGATAGTGATAGCGGGGGTCTGCGTCTTTCTCTGTGAGGTAGTGGGTTCTGAGTACTGCTTGTGTGGTTGGATGTTGAGTGAAACAGGGGAGAGGTAGAACTAGTAAGTGGTCACGAGAGGGGCGGACGGGGTGAGATGGTGATCGTTATGTGTGGTTCATTGATGCTTTTTCATCATGGTTTCGTCTATGCCGGGTTGCAGGACAGACCCGCATACCCCAATATAGTGTAGTGTAATGCAGTGTAGTGTACAGAGACATGCATTTTGCCCACTCCCTGTCCTCCTTCTCTTCGCATCCGCACCTAGACAATCATCTCCAACTCCCTAGCGTACCCCAGTGTGTTCTCAATAACCTGGTCGCTTGTGACGAGGATGTCCTTGCCCTGGAAGTCGTCGTCCTGCTGGGGGAAGTATATCCGACCGTCCTTAACGACCCAGCCAGATTCGCGGGCGAAGCTGACGACGCTGCCTTCTGAGTCGAGGAATAGGAGCGATTTGGCGTCAGAGATAGGGATCGAGGGGTATGCGCGCTCGCTGCAGGAGGCGATCTCCTTGCGGATCGTGCCGATGAGAATCTGTTGATGCAAGTTAGCATGATGTCTCTCAACTCGCGATCGAAGGTGTGGTGTTGGGACAACACGATGTAATGTGAAGTGAATAGTGGCGACGCACCTCACTGAACATGCCAAACTCCTCACTGGGCACCCTCTCGCTCTTCGTCTCACCCCACACTCTGTCATAGCTCCCTTCCATAAGCGCCTGCTCTAGCCTTATTGGGTACTGAATGAACTGGTCGTCCTCGAGACCCTTGCCCTCTTGT
This sequence comes from Neodidymelliopsis sp. IMI 364377, assembly GCA_027946375.1. Taxonomy (NCBI): domain Eukaryota; kingdom Fungi; phylum Ascomycota; class Dothideomycetes; order Pleosporales; family Didymellaceae; genus Neodidymelliopsis; species Neodidymelliopsis sp. IMI 364377. The sequence continues at coordinate 64,919 of JAPEUT010000065.1, read as the reverse complement.
GCCGCCGCCACCTCGAGCGTCTCAAGCAGTGTGTGGAACCCTGCGTAGTCGCCCTCACTCAACAGAAGCAACAAGTACAAGCCTGTGACTTTGCTGGCCTGGCTACCATCTTTTGGCAGAGTCGACGCAGGCAGGGCATAGAAGGGCTGCAGCTGTTGGAAGTAGCGTGTGAAGGAGACGGTGTCTTTGAGGCGGATGGAGATGATGGCGCCGAGCTCGAGTGTTTCGCGGGCGGCTTGGAGCTGTTTCCGCGGTGTCTTCTCTTGGGGGAGAAGGGCGTTGAGTTGCAGGAGCGCCATCTTGGCTTTGGAGAGGAGTGATGTAGCTTGCTGGTAGTTGCGCGACTGGAGGGTGTGGTGGAGCTGCTGGAGCGCCGTCTGCAGTTCTTTCTCGGCCATGGTGACGGTTGGTGTGTATGTTCGTTTACTGATTGGGAATATAGAGATTTCGGTTGCGTAGATGGGCGATGTGGCGTATGGTGAGCTTGCAGATGTCGTGGTGTTTGTCGCGGCGGGCCGTGGAAGCTTAGGCGGAGCTAGCCTTGGCGTGTATGATGTATCCTCCGCACGGGCGTACGACATGCTGTAACCCTCAAATACTCGATTCCTGATGTACACCATGGTTGCTGCAGTGTAAGGTGTATATAAAACATACAAGGTCAAAGATACAACAGCATTCAAATACGTTGGAGTCGAAAGAGCTCATATTGACTTCTATTGGTTCAGATGACCTGCATGGTCACACTGTCTCACCCGGAGAACAGAGCTTCAATTGAGGCAGCGAACAACATGGCAGGCTGATCGCCACTGAGATAGCCTGAAGCCGGCAAGGCTGATTTCTTATCCAACATCGGCTTTCTGATTACTATCTTCTACCAAATCGTCCTCTAGGCTTCCCGTTACTTGGGCCTTTGCCCTTGATCTTGAGTCTCTGGTAATTCGCATGTGCAGTGGCGCTGATCTTCCTTGTGACTTTTTTGACGACCCCTTCCTTTTTCTCATCGAGTTTATCCGTTTTCTTCACTGGCGGCTTGTGCTTCTTCGCGGAATGTGAGTCATCGCTTGCATAGTCAGAATCGTCTTCATCATCGGATAGCGCAGGCTCGGCATCGGCTTGTGCTTGTGTTTCTGGCACAGATGCTTGTTCAGCGTCTGAGTCCTTATCGTTGTGTTGGAATTCTGGGGCAGCTTTGGGCTTGACGACATTTGGACGCACTGGATATTTGTCAGTATTGAGAATGTCAAGTTTGGGTGGGGAAGACTCACGTATAACACGCCTTGTCTGCCTCTTCAGCCCTTTCTTCTTCCACACCTTCCTCGGCTTACCATCACGACCCAGCTGTTCCTCCTCTTCCTCTTCCTCTTCAGACTCTGATCCTCGATCAGGACCCAATGGCATTGCCACTTGACTATCCTCAACCAATATCTGAGAGGCCCTTGGTCTAGCCGGTGCCGATATGCCCTCCTCTTCCATCTCAAGCTCGCGCATAATATCGGCCTCTTCATCCAATCTGTCATCCTCATCTTTTCTCATGGCTTGTATCATAGCACTTAGACTCCTGCCCAATCCCCGCCTTTTCCATGGTGCAGGTCGTGGCGTCGTCTCGTCCGCTTCCTCGATCCTACTCAACACGTTATCTCGCCGCAAAAAGGCTGGTGTAGCGAGTCCTCTCGCTGCGGAAGTCGGTGTGCCCTCTTCATCAAGACTTCTCTTCTTTGGCGTAACAAACTGATTGAAGAGGAACCTCTTGCCCGCCGACAGCGGTGTCCGTTCTCCTCTTGCCCTTGACTCCAGGGATGCTTCGCTTGCAGCTTCTGTGTTTTTGCTGGGTGTTTGAAAAACGTTGGGTTCTATTTCACCAAAGATGATTCTCCTCTTGCTTGGTGTTTCGGCATTGAGGTTGTCGAAGAGGCCCAGTACGATGCCATCTCGCTGCGGAGTAGGCCCAATAAATGCAGGGCCCTGAGGCGAGAGGAACTCGGATGCTGCATCGACCTCCTCGGCGGCTAGCTCATCTTCTCTCTTGCGCTTCAGTGGTGTGAGGACTGGAGCTTTCGGTGGTGCTTTCGGCGTTCGTTCGACGTCAGCAGCTTGCTTACGGCTCGTCGTTCGTTTCGAGGGTGTTTGAGGGGCTTCTTTGGTGGTTGAGGGCTGAGTCCGTAGCTTGGTGTATTCTTTGTATTTCTGTGCTGTCGAAGGTGTCAGGAGGTGGGCAGGAATCATCGAGTCGCATGCATACAAATTATGGCGTCGGCCTTGATGTCGTCGCGCCCAGCTTTCTTGCCGTTGTGTTGCGCAGCAAACTGTTTTTCCCAGGCTTTCAGATCGTTTCGGAGCGCATTGCAGCGCTGTTCAAGCTCTGCTATGCTCATTGTGGAATGTGTGAGATATGCGAATGTTGGTTCAATGACGATGTGGAGGGCCGAATTGGACTACGCGGGACGCGTCGCGAGAACGCGCAACATCCGCGAAACACTAGCAAGGGTTGTCAGCCCTACGGTGCCTACCACCACTTTCGGATCTCTCTGGCACCACTCTGACCAACATGCACATGTCAAGACGTCAACGACGCTGCGTTCTTTTGAACAAGCACAGACATCAGATATATTACAGGATACTATTCACAACTCCCCGCTCGAGAGCTCGAAATTCATGCCGCTGATGCTGAAAGAGAACCCCATACCAAGGAAACCAGGAATCTAGTAGTGAACAGCCTTGTCGTAGGTGGCCATGGCAGCCTCCTTGAACGCCTCAGCAAGCGTAGGGTGGGCGTGACATGTTCGTGCAACGTCCTCTGAGCTAGCACCGTACTCGAGAGCAAGAGTACCCTCGGCAATCATCTCACCAGCGTTAGGGCCAATGATGTGGATGCCCAATATCCTGTCGGTCTGGGCGTCCGCAAGGAACTTGACCATGCCATCGGTGTCAAGGTTGGTCTTGGCACGCGAGTTGGCGGAGAAGGGGAAGTTTCCGACGTTGTACTTGACGCCGGCCTCCTTGAGCTCCTGCTCGTTCTGGCCAACCCAAGCAACCTCGGGGTGGGTGTACATGACGGAGGGAATGGCGCCGTAGTTGACGTGGCCGTGACCCTTGGTGATGTACTCGATGGCGGCGACAGCCTCCTCCTCAGCCTTGTGGGCAAGCATAGGACCGAAGGTAACGTCTCCAATGGCGCGGATGTGGGGGACCTTGGTGCGGTACTCCTGGTCGATGATAAGGCGGCCACGGTCGTCGGTCTCGAGACCAACGTTGTCAAGACCCAGACCGGCAGTGTAGGGACGACGACCAATGGCAACGAGGACAACATCGGCGTCGAGCTGTGGATTTGTTAGTTTGGAACTTGACATGTTTCTGCACAGTCAAACTTACAGACTCGGCCTTGCCACCCTTGGAAGCCTCAACGTTCACCTTGATACCCTGCTCGGACACCTCACCGGCGGTGACCTTGGTGTTCAGCTTGAAGTTCAGGCCCTGCTTCTTGAGCAGCTTCTGTGTGTTCTTGGCGATCTCGTTGTCCATACCGGGGCCACCAATCTGGCCCAGGAACTCGACAACGGTGACCTCGGAACCGAGACGCGACCAGACGGAGGCCTAGTTTAGCGTTCGTTAGCATGTCTCTGTAGTGTACTCATGGCATACGCACCATCTCGAGACCGATGATACCGCCACCAATGACGACCATCTTCTTGGGGACCTCCTGGAGAGCGATAGCACCAGTGGAGGTGATGACGCGCTGCTCGTCGATGGTCAGACCGGGGAAGGGTGTGGCCTCAGAACCGGTGGCAATGAGAATGTTCTTGGCGCGGACAGTGGTCTCGCCGCCCTCGACGAGGTTGACGGCAACCGTGTGCTCGTCCTGGAAGGCGCCGGTGCCCTTGATGTACTCGACGTTGTTCTTCTTGAAGAGGAACTCGATACCCTTGGTCAGGCCAGAGACCGACGTCTCCTTGGCCTTCATCATGGCCGGGAGGTTGAGCTTGACATCGCCGACCTCGATACCGCGGCCCTTTGTGTCGTGGAGGATCTGGTGGTAGAGGTGCGAGTTGTTCAGGAGCGACTTGGAGGGAATGCAGCCGACGTTGAGGCAGGTTCCGCCGAGGGAGCCGCGCTTCTCGATACAGGCGACCTGCGTGCATGTCAGCTGGCGTCCGCGTGCGCCGTGTATGTGCGTGTGCGTGTGCGCACCTTGAGGCCGGCCTGTCCAGCCTTGATGGCTGCGACATATCCTGCAACACCGCCGCCGATGATGACCAGGTCCTTGTCCTCTGTCCCGCAGTCAGCGCATGCTCACACTCAGTCTCGTTGGCTGCTCAGTGAGCTCGGCGTACCAGCTTCCGACGCATAGCCGCGTCGTAATCTGTTCTGGAAGTAGATGTTTGATGCGCAGAATGTGCTGTTGGAGACGGGCCGTGTCGCCCTCTGCACGGCGCGGGGAGCCAGAGACCGGAACATGGTGGAATAGGCGGGAGGAGCTAGAAGCCAAAAGGAGCCGTGGTGACACAGCTGCGATGACGGGCGTCAATGGATGGGTGGTGGGACGGTGCTGGAGGTTGTTGTTGAGCTTGGGCGAAGCCTCTCTTTTTGCGGAGACTTGACCAGAGCTCGGCCGGGAAACCTGCGGTTGCGGGTAGGGTCGGCGCCACGCAATTGGTCAGCCTCACGCCTCGTAACAACACGCAGCAGAGCAGAAACAAGAGAACAGCAAAGATTGTGCAGCACGTCTTCACCTTCACCAAACTTATCAATGCATACGCCTCGTGGTATCTAATCTTCCTCCAGCGTCGTCGTAGCCAACACACGGTTCAAAACACTAATCACAGCTTTGCACCCCCATTTGACCGTCTCCTTCTCTGCCTTCTCCACAATATCGGTCTTGCTCACCACCTTCTTCAGGAAAAACTGCAGACCTGCCACCATCTCAGGCGCCTGATCTACTTCAACAAACGTTTGTAGCAGAGACGTCTCCTTCCTTTCTCCCTTTGCGCCCTTTTGTGTTTCGAGGATAGCCGTGACCAGCATGATCTCGATAAACGTCTTGGTCTTTGGCTGCAGGTAGGGGAAGTTAAGATTCTTGAGAGAAGTGATGGACAGAACGCGTTTCGCAATCAGTGTGCCGTAGAGCTTGCCCTGGTTGACAATCTTCCTGAGAGACACCTCCTTTGTATCGTCTCCCTCGTCATCTGAATCGGCTCCTCCATCCTGATTCTCCCCGAGGCTCTTGAATATATCCCAGAGCGCAAACTGGAAGCTTTTCCGTGTCTTGTGGTCTGAACACACCTTGCGTGCGAGGACGGTATAGTACGGGTTGTAGACCTTCTCAGCACCGGCACAGTGTATGATGACTTTGGGTATCTCCACCTCTTGCGCCTTCTTGAGGTTCAGTTTGTTGAGTCGGATCTGGGCATCTTTGAAGTCGGTAGCAGACATGATCGATACGTAAATGGCACGACGCACATCAGTGTTCATGCGCTGCTCTCGGGCGAGTTGGACCAGATCTACTTCGCCGTCTTCATCTTCGTCGTCGTCGACTTCAACTCGTCTACTGCTTGGCTCCTTCTCGTCTTCAGCCGGTGGATCAACGCCAGTCTGATTTCGCCAGCTTGCACCGACTAGCCACCATTTACCCTTCTTGTCTGTGTCTTTGATATCCTTCAATCCCACTCGCAGTGGCTCAGTGGCTTTGAGGTTTCTCGAGTTCAGAGTACCTAGCTGCTTCTTCATCTGCGTTGTACGTTCTCTTGTAATCGAGGCACCGGCAATGCCTGTCTTCATCTTGTTGTTCTTCAGGTCGTTGATTGTCTCAATCATAAACTTGGTCCGGACTGGCAGATTCTGTTGGCCAACATTTGCCACAGACTTTTGCAACAGCACCACGATATCCTTGAGTGCAGTCGGATCGTCCTGTCGCAGCTGTGGACCAGCAGCTCGAACGATTCTCAGGAGAAGTTCCGTATTGATCTCAGAAAGCTCGTTGAGGAAGAACCGAATGTAATCGAAGACAATGTTACTGCCGATGACCTGGAAGGTGTACAACTCAGAGACAACTGACATCAAATTGGTCGTGTGTTTCCCAGCGCCATCCTTGTTCGGTTGGTAGTGCTGGTCAAACTCAGAGACTATGCGTTCCACGATCTGAGCACCAAAGTCGGGCCCAATGACTTTATAGACGGCCGCGATGAATCCGGCGTGCAGGATTATGAAGGACTCGAGTAACGCGGACGGATCTGATAGCATGTTGATCAGCAGATCAATGAGTGTCGTGTTCACGTATCCACGGGGGTTGTTTGCATAGATCTTCTCAATATCTTTCAAAATAGTGAGGATGTTCGCTTCTGACAGTCGGTTGATAAGACCTTGAATCTGCCTCTTCAGGCGTGCGATCGCTTCAGCATCAGATGAGGGCGGTCCTCGAAGAGCTGGAGGTATGTATTTTGTGGGTTGTGCAGCATTAGGAGCTACCGGCGCAACATATGGGTTCTCTCGTATTCGAGGTGCAGGTTCGTCGTCATCCGAAACTTCGTCGTCGGAGAAGGGATTTTCGATGTCACCCTCCTCATCGTCCATGTCGTCATTCACGTCTCCTTCTTCGAGGTCGTCGTCATCGTCGCCTTCCATATCCTCGGAATCCAGGTCATCGTCCTCAGAGAATGGATTCTCAAGCTCGTCATCCTCGTCCTCGTCCTCCTCTTCCGACTCCACCAGAGCAGCAGTCCCCAACGCCTTCCGCCTCTTACTTGCTAGCCAGTCGTCGTCTTCTGATCGCTTCCTCTTCGAGTTTGGATTCTCAAGCGCATCCTCATCGCTGAAGTCGCCCAGGTCGCCAAAGAGATCGTCCAGTCCATCGTCTCCTCCTCCTCCAGTTGACTTCTTTTTCTTCCCCAACTTCTTCTCCAGTGCGCGGATCTCCTTGTCATCCTGGTCGAGTCGGTCCTGCACGGCACGCGATACTTTGGCAGGCGCGGGTTGTTCGTCGTCCTCAGTTTGGGCCTTCCTCTTCAATATGCTCTTCGGTGCTGCTTCCTTCTTTATCGGTGCAGGCTCCTCATCGCTCTCCTCCCAGTCCACCTCAGACTCTTCCTCTTCCACTGAGGTCTTGCGTTTGCCATGCTGGACATGTGTCACCGGAGGTGGCGGTGCTCTTCTCGGCTGTGTTCGTTGTGTCTTCTTCTGGTCTCGTTCGGCCCTGCGCCGGTCTTTGCGATTCACCTGTCCATTGCGCCCGCCGCTGCTTTTGCCGCGATTTGCAGGGTCTTTTATGTGTTAGCACTTGGATGGTTCTCAGAAACATTCTAGTTTTACCTCCAAACTGATTTCGCAAATCTGCAGGCAACTTGGGGCCTCCGTATTGCTGGCGCATATTGTCAAGAGTGTCAAGGGTTGCCGCAAAAAAAGTTGGGAAAGCACGCTCAAGCCGCGGCTGCAGGACGCTAGTGATGAACGATCGCTTCCCCGCGGCCTCATCCCACTGCACCTCCACTAATGGCGTGGAGGTTATAGCATCACATACAAACACAATGGGTCGAGACCACCTGAGCAACGACGAGGTGTGTTCTGCGCTCAGCCCCAGAGTGTGTTTATGCTAACACAACCCAGTTTTTTACTCAGCTCGGCAACCTTTTCGAGCATAACCGCAAAAAAGGCCACGGCAGCGTCTACCTCACACAGAAGCGCTTAACCTTTGACTCGACATCAACACCGGTGACACCCACAAAAGTCGCAGACGATCCATTATGGGACACGCACCCTGAGCAGCCCTTCCCAGTCCTCGTCCGCGCATCGAACAACAGAAGCGACAAGAAGGCTGAGACCGACAGGCAAGATGTTGCAAAGATCGTTCTGAGCACGGTTGTACAGCCAGATGACATCGATACTTTCTACATACGCTACGCAGAAGCATGCAAAGCGGGCATGTCGTCATTGAAGAAGAGGGACAGGAAGAAGGGCAAGAAGGACAAGAAGAAGAAGAAGGTAGCGGCGTAAGCGCAATGAAGCAGCAATGAAGAGACGGGGTCAGAAACCATACCTGCATGACGTCTACGACCACCACAATGCGTCGTGCGTGATTGCTTGAGCGATGCGCTGGACCGGCATGCGGTAACCAATAGCTACAGACCTTTGCAAGGCGCACGACAGCATGGTCAGAGAGGTCACACGACCACTTGACCTTTTGGAGGAGCAATGTGACCGCACGTTCAATTTACACGGGCACAGAGATGCATCACGGTACAGCCATATACCCACAATGACACTTTCTCAGATTACACGAAAGCATCTCCATTCTCAATACCTCAGTCCTCTTCCACCTAACTCAAGACTTCGTTCTCTGCTTAAACAGCCTCAGATTCAACGGTAGCGGATGTCCCATCCAGGTCGCTCTCTGCGTGTGGTCTCTTTCTTCATCATCTGTGTTTGGGTGTATGAGCGCCGACAGCGGTCCTCTGTTGATGACTAGCCAGGGAACGAAAGCTCCAAATTGTTCTGGAGTGAAGATGTTGACTTCAAACATGCCAATCGGGTGCGGACCAAGCGGCCTATCCCAGATTCTGTATATGCGTAATTCAGGGACTACAACCTCGAATCAGTACAAGCATGTAGCGAACAACGAGGGAGCTTACATTCTCGGCGTACACGCTCCCAGAGCTCAGTCGCAAACTTCAGTTCTTCTGGCTCCGTCTGGAGGAAGTAGATGTGCACACTGGTTGTGATCAGCGTGAAAGTGCTTTCGTTATAGAAATCAGACATACTCGAAGCCTCCACGTTTCCCGTTTGTTATGGGCGATACGAAAGATGTGTATGCTTCACTCTTTTTCTCTGCTGGTGGGTTGACATAAGATTTGCCATCTGCAGCCTTTTCCCTTTGAGCTGTCAGTACATTGGATGTTGATTTCAAGATTCATGAACGGCGGCCAGCCATACTCTGGTAGCGGCTCAAGATCTCGGTAACCTTCGAGAGGAGAGGGGTATGAGTATAAACTAGGCTCTGCCATGTTGGAAATGTCGAGACCACGAATGAAGTGTTAGTGATCAACACAAGCCTTGAATAGAGTTGTTGATACGGGAGTAATATGGCGCAATTCAGAATCCTTGTTTGTCAGCGCGCATAATTCCGCACTTGGAATCCTCTGAGCCCCAGTCCTCCAGGCCTTTTCTTGTAAGCTGTCTACGTGAGTAAGCCACTCGCAAACACGAGCCTCCAAGGCCAGGCTCGCTGAAGGTAGCAAAGTGTCTAGGTACACGTCCAAGACACAACGATGTCGGAGCATTCGTCTGGCGTTATCTTATCAGAAACCCCAGTCGGACATGAGTCGCTCCAGGATCGACCAATGAGGGGCAGCCCCGCGCATGACTCCGAACACATTATAATTTCGAGGACAACAATGCGATTGACACACTAACACACTCCGCCCACCCAATTGCTGCCAACATGGCGGAAGCTACGTACTACATCGACGAAGACGTCGGCCAGGATATTCCCGAGCAGACAGGTGACGAGAGCCTGCCCTTCAAGTCGCTTGGATATGCCGTCTACACAAAGGGCGAGGCCGCCAAGTTCAAGACACGAAAGAGCGTCACGGGCGAGCTGGCCGAGGGCGCTGACCCCTCGTCGCGCATGGAGTGGAAGGATGCGGCCAAGTCGGCCCTGAAGAAGGCGGTCAACTATGCGAAGACGCAGAAGAAGAAGGCCGAGAAGGAGGGTGAGCAGCTGGCTCTCCGCGCAAAGGAGCAGGCTGCCCGCAACGAGGTTCTCGAGGAGGCCAAGAAGGTGGTGCTTGAGGAAGACAAGAGCCTGCCTGCGCCCGTCAAGATCAAGCTCGACGACACAGACTCGAGCAAGATCACACTGGGTGACGGCAAGGACACCAAGGGCACCCGCGTCAGGGTCTTCGGTCGTGTGCACCGCGAGCGAAAGCAGAGCAAGGTTCTGTTCATCACATTAAGAGATGGATACGGCTACATGCAGGTTGTCCTTACCGGCAAGCTGGCCGAGACCTACGACGCCCTCACTCTGACCCGCGAGACCTCCATGGAGATTCTCGGTGAGCTCAGACAGGTCCCTGCAGGCGCCCACGCCCCCAACGACCGCGAGCTCCACGCCGACTACTACAAGATCCACCCCCACTGGAAGGCAGCTGGTGGCGACGACGCCATCACCAACCGTGTCTCCAAGGATACCGAGCACGCGACACTGCTCGACCTGCGCCACCTCACCCTGCGTGGAGAGACGGCCTCCAAGGTCATGATCGTCCGCGATGCCGTCGAGTTCGCCTTCAACAAGGTCTACAAGGAACTCCGCATGCGCAAGGTCAGCCCCCCGGCCCTCGTACAGACCCAGGTCGAAGGCGGCGCAACCCTCTTCAAATTCGGCTACTACAACGAAGAAGCCTACCTCACCCAGTCCTCGCAACTCTACCTCGAAACCTGTCTTCCCTCCATGGGCGACGTGTACTGTATTGAGAAGTCATTCCGCGCCGAGAAGTCACTTACCCGTCGCCATTTGGCCGAGTACTCGCACATCGAGGCCGAGCTCGACTACATCAACTTCGATGACCTGCTCTGCCATCTCGAGGAAGTCATGTGCCGCGTCCTCGAGACCACCATGTCCGATCCCCTGATCAAGCAGTACATCATGGACCTGAACCCGGAGTTCAAGATGCCCGAGCGCCCCTTCATGCGCATGAAGTACCAGGAGGCGATTGACTGGCTCGTCGAGCACGAGATCCCCAACGAGGACGGCGAGCCGCACAAGTTTGGTGACGACATTGCTGAGGCCGCTGAGCGCCGCATGACAGACATTATCAACCGCCCCATCTTCCTGACTCACTTCCCCACAGCCATCAAAGCGTTCTACATGCTCAAGGATGAGAACGATCCCCGCGTCACCGAGAGTGTCGACTGTCTGATGCCCGGTGTTGGCGAGATTGTCGGAGGAAGTATGAGGATGGACGACTACGATGAACTGATGGCTGCTTTCGCAAGAGAGCAAATCGATCCCGCTGCATACTACTGGTACACCGACCAGCGCAAGTATGTTCACCTCCATCAAACTTTACACAAATTCACACGGCTAACACATAAAACTTAGGTACGGATCCTCCCCGCACGGCGGCTACGGTCTCGGCCTCGAGCGCTTCCTCGCATGGCTATGCAAGCAGCACACAGTACGAGACTGCTGTCTGTACCCGCGCTACTTCGGCCGCTGCAAGCCGTGAGGCGAGCAAACAAAGTGCAGTTCCAATCTATACATCTCGAATAAACACTGCCTCTTTCTTCTTCTCTCCAATCCATGCAACCACACCATACATCCCAACCAGCTTAGCCACCCGACACAAACACGACACGACACGACACGACACGACGCGACTCTGCCAACCCACCAGTTCTGCGTTTCTGCTGCATTCACTACCCGCAGATCCGGTCGTGCAACACCCTCGTACTACGCTAAAGGAAAGGGAAAAAATAAAAAAAGACCAATGAAACTGCAAAGTCGCATTTTCATTCACTCGTGTGATGAGCGTGTGCAACCGCGTGAAGCCCATGCTCCCTTTTTTATTATTTTAGATTTAGTGAGACATTATCCCTGTGGTGACTATGAATGGGTGATGGTGAATCCAAGTCTTGTCCAACGAATGCCGATGCCCTGCGTCATGCCGCCAGCGAACAACGTGTCGAGGGACACAATAGCGTGACTGTGTCGCGTTGTGTCGTGTCGTCTCTTACCAAGGACCATGTATGCGTGTGCGAGTGAGTTAAAAAACTACCACCAAATCAAACAACAGCGCAATCCAGAAAACGCGCGAAGCTCAAGTGATTGATTTCTCCCTTCATCCAATCCATTTGGTCTCCTAGCTAAATCTACAAGACATGATGCCAATTCCATCACTCTCCTCCCGCACATATGCAAGCGAAAGTACAGAGACCAGAGTAGTCCCAAGTCTGCGCGATAGCGGAAGACAAAAACATCAAGTCCACCGACAACGAAGCTCTGCGCCGAGAGCTTTGCAAAAAGGGTAAAGAAGAGGCAAAATACACAAATATGCCGGTCTTTGCCGGCTCCAACGCCTCGCTATGCAGATTGGTACAGCGGGAAGCTTCCAGGAAACTATGGTAGGTAATACAGAAATGGTGGGGACGGCGTGCGCAGTCTTTCTAGATTTGAAAGCGCATGCCGGGTGCTAAAAAGGGAGATGGAAGTCAATGAGGATGGAGAGGGTGCGCGTGGTTCAAGACATGTGTCTTGATCGGTCGCGGAAGTCGATGGAAGCTGAGCCGCTTAGCCGGACAACAAGGACAAGAATACACTCGACTCGGGCATGCTCCAGCAGTCAATATTTCAGGAGTTGAGATCCGGCTCGAATTGGCAATACGGCAGAGTTCGAGCTTGGATGCGCGGAAAAGTGTTGGTGGTCGAGACCTGGCCTAGCTTACGACGCCACGACTAGGGTAAGCCTTAGCTTTGAAGACGTTTGGGTGACGCTCAGGAAGCGTTGAGGCGACGCTGGATGAGTTCTTGCAGCTTCAACAGCTGTGTGCGTTCGTCTTCAGCAACTGGCGGAGGAGCAGAGTTGGACATGGCAGTGATGACCTCCTGAGGAGCTTCGGCCTTGTTTCATATGATTAGCGCCGAAGATCAAGACAATGCGGGTGGGGCACAGGAGAACTCACTGTGAGAGCAAGGACGAGTCCATCGATGGTGCCCTCGTTCAAGCCAATATCCTGCTCTTTCTTCGCCAGACGTGCCAGGTTGAGTGCTGCCTGCTGTTGTTGGAAGGAGTGGGTCACAAAATTCTGCATAGATGCCTTGCGCTGGGCAGCAGCGTGTACGTGGCTTTGCGCTCGGTGATCTCTTGTGACCTTGCGGCTACTCATATCGTTAGCATTTTGTGACAAGATAATGAAGCAGTAAAACATACCTCTTAACTTTGCTAAGGAAGTCCGTGATCAAGCCTCGCTCGGGCACGCGGTAGACCTTGGAGTTGACGTCCTTGACTTCAAAGCCAGTATAGTTGCCTTCGCCATCAGTATCATCATCAGGATCATTTATAATGTCGATCAGGCCGTTGTTGCGCATGCCACGTGAGAATGTGGGCTCGACAACCTCAGGGTGTTTGCGCCTCCGAATCTTACGTGGCACTCGGGTGAAGGTAGCATCGCCCATCTCGACATCATCGTACGCCCCGTTAAGATCATTTTGCAGGAGGAGCCCACTGCGCAGATCATGCTCGATGTGACGCGGACACCTCCAAGCATCGCGGTGTGATGCTTCAAGGCTGATGTGTGGGGGGTTAGCGAGGGGTGGATCGACACAATCCAGGTGCCAATACGCATTACAGAAGTCGCACTTGAGCATCTGTCGTTTGTTGCCACTCGACACACCACACTGGACACACAAGATGGGTTTGTGGTCAGCATCAAGGATTCTAGTGTAGTCAGGCCTCTGGTAGCCGTAGCCACTGCTTTTGGAGCTGTAACGTGTTAGCGCCAAGCTTTGCGTGAAAATGCGTCGTACTTACAGTGCGAATTTCTTGACCTCCTCGAAGTACGATCCATCTCCTCGAGCAGATACGTCTTCAAAGTGATTTTGGATTTCTTGCGGAAGAGCAAACGCGCGAGGATTTGTACGCTCAAGAGCCTTGAACAGTGGCCCAAGACTTGGATAAGTCTCGGCGGCAGTCTCGTCAGGTGCACTCAACCTTGCAGTACACTCATAGCAGTAGAACGATCCTTCTGGCACTTGTACGCGCGGTGGATCGCAACAAAGAAGGTGGAAAACGCGTGGGCAGCCTTCGCAGCACACAAACTCGCCTGCACCTCTGCAGGCAGAGCATAAATCATCGCTCTCTGACTGCGGCGAGTTCTGGCATTCTGTTAGAGGTGATGAAGATGCTGAGTTTGGTGGCGAATATGGGAACTGAAGAGGCGTGATTTTCGTGTCGACCCGCATTGGTAATTGGGGGTGGAATGAGTTGAATGTTGTTGATGGGCGTGTTGGTGAAGGAGGAATGGTGTGGTTGGATGCTTCGGGAAAATGAGTGGCACTTACTGGATCGTTGTCATCAGGCCCCAGCTGTCTCGAACCGCCACCACCGTTAAATGCTACACCAGCAATAGGTCCTCCATCCCTATTTTTGACGGGTCTGTGCATGTCACATATTAGCTATCTGCTGATTTGATGATGATTTACGGAAAAGCGAGGCAAACACGTGCAAACACGTACAGTTTGCTCACTCGCCGAGAAGATCCCTGTGCTGAAACGGGCATTGGCAGTGCCGAATCTTGCACCTGGATTGGGCAGGGATTGCAAGAGAACACAAGAGGGAGTAACTTACGATCGTTTTGTCCTGGCTGCCTGGCCGTTGTTCAGTTTTAGCCGCTTGACAGCTGGCGGAACAGCTGGCGTTGAAGGTCGTGAGATAGCCGCTGACTCGAGCTGAGGTGAGGAAAACCGGGACATATCCTCGCGCAAACGCTTTGCACTGTGCGGCATTCGTCCAGCACGTCGCGGCTGATCAGAGTCCACTGGTGGCCCAACTGCAATCATGGATTCGGTCAAAGACTCCGTCTCCAAGATCTCGTCGTCGAAGCGGACGTCAGACTGAGGAAACGGAAGTTCAAACTGGCGCAGTGGCTGAGCGTCTGACATCTCTTTTCGCATCTGGTAGATTTGCTCGAGGTCTTCAAGTTGTTCAGCCGTTGCTGGCTGCTGCTTGTATGCATGCTTGCCAAATAGCTTTCCTTTGTTTGCATGCTTCTTGCCAGCGCGCGCAGCTGCTGCATTCCTCCCCTTCTTTACAGCCGCGGCAGGTGCAGGAGTTGAAGACTTCTCTTTTGATTGTGCCGGCGTTGGCGGACCTTTTTGCACAATTTCCTCGTTCACGTCTGACAGCTCCGAATCGCTTGCGTCGGCTGGCGAGTTCCCTGCCGGAGTTGGAGCCGCTGAAGAAGCCCCACCATTTACATCCATTTCGTTGCCCGGTGCTAGGTAGCCGTTTGATACATTTTTCTTCCGAGGTGATTTTGAAGGCATCCGTGGTGCGGTTTCAATCGAAGGCTCAACTGCCGGGAGAGCTGGGACTGTGCTCAGTGGGTGAGGTGAAGGCAGCGCTTTGGCCGTTGAGTCTGCATCTGGATATGCATCTTCCATTGCAGCGTCTGTCGGTTGCACAATGCGGGTGCTTTCTTCAGCATCGTGCATGAACGACGCAGAGTCGTCAGGGGCTATCTCGCTGCTGGGCCTGGGAGAAGGCTGTTGACTAACGTGCGAGGTGTCGTAGCTCGTCGCAGCAGGATGGTCACTCTGATCTTTGTGTTTGCGTTTCTTCTTAGCCTCGTACTTGACTGTCTTTTTGAGCGCCTTGATGTTTTGTCGGAAGGCGCTCCACTGGTCCGCCGTCTGGTGTTGATGTGCGACTGCGTCGACCACGAGCGCGATGCTGGGGTCGCTCTTGCTTAATTCCACCAGTTGGCGCAGCGCTTCACCGAGCCGGGGCTTGCGGTTGCGATGAGCTGCATCCGCAGCCCCCAGTAACGCAATTTTCATACGCTGTGTAGCTTCGCTGTCATGAGGCTGCTCCACGGCTTCCACTGCTGGGCTTGTGGGTACTGATGAGGCTTTGGGCGTGCCAGTTTTGACCGGTGTCTTCGCCTGGACAGGGGTCTTGCTCTGCACCGGTGTTTTCGAAGCTGGCACTTTCTTCTTTGTCTTGTTGGGCACATAGTCGTCGTCCTCGTCCTCCTCCTGTGGTGGGAGCTCTATAGGCAGCTCATCCTCCTCTTGCCTCTCTGAATCGTCCGGCTCAAGCTCAGGAGCTGGAGTGACCTCAGGCGTTGACCCGACCTCTTCCCCCAAAAAGCTGCCTTTGCCCGCTAGAGACTTCCGTGCAGCTGCGTCGCCACCCATCGCGCGCGTGCGCTGCTTCACTTTGGCTGAAGGGGGCACTCCCAGAGCACCCATTTGCTCGAGGACGCCATGGCGCGCAAAGCCGTGCTCTTCGAACGATGGCGTGGGATTTTGCGTGGCTGGTTCAGTCCACTCCATGATGGATCGCTGGAGCTTCTCTTTGGCCGAGTCGCTGGGCGTGCCGGTGGGTGAGGCGTACGGGGTGGTGCTGGACCTGGGACCGCGGGCACTTTTGCGCAGGGCTGGCATGGCGAGACGTGAGAGAACTGCTAAAGTATAAGCGCGCAATTCGCGAATGTGGGAATGAAACCTACTGTCCACGCGTACTATCTGGATGTTTTACGCGCAGATAGCGCCCCAAAGCCCGTGCCCGGCGTGTTGTGGGTAGGTGGTTGGGGTTGCAAGTGAGTGAGTTCTGTCAAAGGTTCACAAATTCGAGGGAGACTTAGGTCAGCGACCTTGGAGGACGTGCCCCTTCAAATACCAACCCTGGCAATCACAATGATCGCCGATCGGTAATAAGAAATTGTCTGAAAGTCTCGCAGTGAAAGAATTCGTTTCTCTGCTTCAATCTGTTTTTGGGAGAACTCGGTTTTGTGAGGTCAGGGAGGTGGTTACTTGTCGTGGGAGGGGAAGGCTTGCGCCATATACACCTCCGCCTGTTCCGCAGCCCTGACGTTCACTTTCACCAATCGCAGTTCTCAGCCTTCTCTAGTAGTTTCTGCTGCTGTCAGTGCTAGGTTTTAAGCATTGAAAATATATACATGTAGCCGCAAATTTCTTTTGAGGCTTGACAGCTTGAGACGACCTCAGGGGTTGACATCATCCACTTGTACATATGCTGCTTCTGCATTAATTCTATAAACCGCATACTTCAGGTAGCAAATCCATTCGCTCAATCTCTTAGAGTGCCTCGCTTTCGCATACATGTTCGATGATCTGGTAGGAGCGCTCCTCCTTGACTTGCAGGCGGCTTGATGTGGCAAACTGACCATGCACTTTTGGTCAGGCAACATGATCTTAGAAGTATGAGGCAGGAATTTTTGCTCCGCATACCACCTCAGAGACAGTTTGAATATGGTGCCACCTCATCAGTTCGCCACGCTGTAGAGGAGAAGAATGCTTGCGCACTGCGTAGGCAGTAAGTAGGACTGAGCTTGCACGGAAGGTAAAGACCCTTTTATTGAGAACGGATGACGGGGGTCAGAGACAGGACACTGAACAGGATATATGAGACAATGAGCTTTAGTGTAGCTCTCCTATGAGACTGTGTCTAGGGTGGTGGGCGGTATCAGTTCCAAAGTGAAAGAGCAAGTTGATTGAGTTCGCGTTCGAAGCTTGAATGTCAAATGCGAACAGAGTCATGTTTGCCCACTCTCTTAGAACCTCCGAGAAAGCTCATACATGATGGGACATGGAAACAATGTGAAAATGTTTGAGACAATCTTCTTGGTGAGTATAAAAAGCACGTGAGCCGTTGTGGAAGTTATGAGCAAAGAGTACAACGTTTTGGTATCACTTTCGTTCATTCTTTTTGGGCTGCTATGGCCGCTTTCTTGTCAAGCTCTACTTTCCCATCGACGAGAGGTCCTTATCAGGCAAACGCGATCAAAGTCGTCCTACCTAGTTCAAAAACAGGCCACAGTCTCAGGGATCCAGGAGCCACGGTTGACACGCAAGATTCGTACAAACATCCGTGGATGTTGTGCTTACTCGTCATCACTCTCCTCTTCCTCAGCAGCAGCCTCGCCGGCAGCAGCCTTCTTGGCGGGCTTCTTCTTCTTCTTCTTGTTCTTCTTAGTAGAGGTCTTGCCAATGGGCTGCTCAAGGATCTTGAGAATCTCCTCGTCCTCAATCTTCTTGTCGGACTTGACCTTCTCAAGGTCCAGGACAGAAGGCTGGGCCAGGCGCTGGATGCCGTTCTTGGTGACAGCTAGTCAATGTTAGCTAATGATCGTCTCCATCGAGGATGCCGCTTCCAGCATTATGTCTAGACTATGGTCTGAATCAAGGTAGAATTGCTGCGACCAAAGTCCAGACACAAGCATTGGAGGTTTGCCAAGACTTACCAATGGTGGAGAACACCCTAGCAACGGGCTTGCTGTCCTTGTCGACAACAACCTCGTACTGACGGAGGACACCGCCACGGACGCACTCTACAACACCGACCTTGGCGACCTTCTCGTCCTCGATCTGGCGCAGAGAGAAGGGGAAAGTGCCAAACCTCTTGACAACCTCAGACAGGAGCTGTCTTGAGGTAGGGCGCTTAAGACCGAAAGTGTTGGCTGTGCGACGGTGAAGGGTAGTCCTCTGGCCGTTGTTCTTGACCTTTCCGCTTCCAAGGGAGAGACCGACCTCGACACCCCAGACCTCGCCAACCTCGGGAAGACCGTCACCACGAACACCCTCGCCGGGGGAGAGGATGATCTTCTTCTTGGACTCGATCTCGTTGTGCTCAAACTGCCAGATAGTGGTGCTCTCGACGACGTTGCAGCCGTAGGTCTTGGCAACCTTCTCGAGCATCTGGGTCATCTGACCCTGTGTGTAGGGCTTGCGAGCGGCGTTCTTCTTCTGCTCCTCCTCGTCACCGTGTGCGACAAGACCGGGCGGTACCATCAACCTCAGCAGAAGCTCGTTTGCGTAGTGTGTGGCCAACAAAAGGTCCGCCGCCTCTCCGGTGATCTCGTCAGATGCGCCAACAACAACGTTGTCGCAAACAATGGCAGCGAAGCCATCGATCTGAGCACCAAGCTGGATCTTGACAATCTCGCCAGCCTTCAATGTGGCGCCGGACTCCTCAGCATCAGACTTGAGGGGAGTGTACGGTGTGACGTAAGAGCTGGGGGAGATGGTTGTGCAGTGACCGATGCCCTTGAGGATCTTCTTGCCCCTGTAGACCTTTCCGACTTCCTCGTCGAGCAGCTTGTCACCGCGCTCACAGAGCTCGACGATGCTGGCGCCCTCAGAGATCCATCCTGCAAAAGTCAATATTCGAGTCACACGATCGTCGCGGAGGTTGGCGCGCGGGTTCGAGGAAGATTGACGCACCGGAAACTTCCTTGAGGACCTTCTGGGAGATGTCGGCGGCGACCTTGTACTTGGTCAAGGTGTCCGGGTTCGCGAGCGTGTAGTCTGTCGTCTGAAGTTAGCAATGTGCTACTTTTGCAAAGCTCAACACCTAAGCAGATTGTGCACACGTGCGCATTGGATGCAGTTTGCTATAGCTTTGACGGGAGGATCTTGAGCATACCGACTACCTGTGCCTCAGCCATGATGATGGATTGCTGAGTAAACTGGGGATCGAGGTGAATGCCAGAAGGAGGTGTGGTGAGCGGTAGCTGTTGTTTTGAGTGCCCCACTGAGGGGTCTCCTCGCTTAAACACCAATGACGATGGTGCCTGACACTCAGTTTCAAGCATAAAGATGGAGAAACAGACGAATCCGGCTTTGAAGCTTGTAATACCTAGGTGGTGAGATCATTGTGGACTCTTCATTCCAATGTTATCTTTGGAGCTGTCAGATGGCCGCATTGAGCTTTTTGCAGCTTTCAGATGTTGAGCTTTGTGTTTTTGCCCAAATAGAGATGGCAATACACACATAGACGAAAAGCAATGCACGAACTTCAGGCGTGAGAAGCTGCTGTTGGGCCCACTATCATAGGAGATTTAAATATTCTATCCGTTCATTGAGATTGCAACCTACTCAAATCTCCAGTTCAGCATCCACCACAACCGCCCTATGATCACTTGAAAATACCCCATCGTCGAACAGATTCGACAAGACACTGAACCCATCTACATCCCAATCCTTCTTCCCCATGAAGACAAAATCAATAATACTCACTTCATTTTCTCCGAATCCAGTGAACGTCTGCTCATGACCGTACCTCCCCTTTGCTAACCCTCTTGCATCTTGGAGCAAACTCCCCTCTCCATTCAGAATTTGATAGGCCTCGCCATCCATTTCTGAGTTCAGATCCCCTGCCAGAAACACCGGTGGTGGCCGTTCTCCATCCCCAGCAGCCGTAGCATCGGCGACAATGCCCTCAATCATCTTCGCGCTCTCGCGTCTGCTCACCTCGCCCTGATCATCAAAATGCGTACATAGTACTACTACGTCCTTCTTACTAGCAACATGTCTAAATGTGCCGACCGTAACGATACGAACACTCGCAGCATCCCACCCTTTACCCGGTTTCTCCGGCGTGGGAGACAGCCAGAAGGTCTTCCAGAAGATGAGGGACCAGATGGAGGGGCGGTAGAAAATGGGACTGTATTCGCCAGCTTGTGAGCCGTCGTCGCGGCCCACACCGATGTATGCCCATTCATCTTTCTTTGGGGTCGAGGTGGAAGCGGAGCTGTGATTGTTGAGGCCAGAGAGGATATCGAGCAACTGCTCGTGCAGAACTTCTTGGAGGCAGATAAATGCCTCTGGGTTGTGGATTGTGTTGTATCGCAGCTCGTTGATGAGTAGAGATTTGCGGTCAGGCCATGGCTTTTCGCCTTTGAAAGGTGAGTCGGTCGCGTAGCGGATGTTGTGAGTTAGGATACGAATGGGGATGTTGGCGTGAGCTTTCATTGCGAAAGCTAGGAGTGCGTCCAGGAGTAAGAGCGTTGAGGTACTGGAGAGCGGAAAGAGCATGTTGAAAGCGGGTGACGTTGTACCCCGCACGTGACGGAGATGATTCGATAGGGAGATTCGGGGGAGGATGTCAGTGTGCTTGTAAGTCAGTCCTTATGGTGAATGCCTGATGCTTTCGTACCAGGTTTTGTCTGGAGTATGCAGGGTCTATGATGACTTCAGGGAACGTCCATTGAAAACCGAGAGACCACTTCTAAAAATGTGAACAAGTACAATTCATGTCTACTCACTTGCTGCGCGTTGACAGTCCTACTTAAAAAGATGGCCTCGCGCAAGCCAAGAGCTGCTCCTACCCAGATAATGACGCCAATGTGTCGCCTTCACATGCCTTCAATGATTCGCTGTTTATACAAAAGATTTTGGCGTTGTAGCCGTATCTCCCAACCCACTTTGCGATGCGAGCCCAAGTGAGCAGGATTTGTCAGGTCGCCAATTCAGCGACTATGACACTGGTCGCCCAATTCTGCCCGACACATTGCTCATGTGCTGTCTGTTCTTGAGATGTAGCTCAAAGTTTGTCACTGTCTGTCCAGGTCCTGCATTGTATAGTTTTCCTGGACAATCCTGACAGCGTATCCTCGGAAGGTAGTAAGACTTATGGTTCGGGGGCAGAGATTCGCTGTTGGAAAGACTATCGAGTTTAACGGCCTTAGATTCGACTTTGCCGGTCTCGCGATTCTCGTGTGCTTCGTTCATGACAACGTAACGCATAGTGGACTCAAACTTGTGGTCAGGATTACGGTCGCGAAGGTCTTGAAGAGCCTGTTGTAACCAGGTGGGGGAAGGGGGCTGGCGGCTGTTAGTGTGTGTACATGTATTCATTTAGAAGCTGGCTCACTGTTTGAGATTGAGGAGGTGTCGGCCATGGCGCGTCCAACGATCCGTCAGGCTTGTATTGCCACTGCTTTGGTTGGGATTTCGGTGTGGGTGTAGATGGCGGCCTTGGAGAGGCTTCGGAAGGCCTTGAGCTTGGTGCCATTGCTGGCGAAGGAGGAGGAGGCATGGTATTTGGGCCAGGTGTGCCTCGTGCAGGTAAAGATGTCGGTGCCACCATGGGTGTAGACGCAGGCTTGACGAATGCTCTTGGATTCTTCTGGAACTCCCTGAGCTTTGCAGACGAGATTCGAAGCTTGACAATCATCGTGGCTGACTCCGGGACACTCTCTTCACGAGCTTCGTATCTCAGCGCTCTTGTCGAGCGGGCTTCTCGCTCTTGGTGGGTCTGTAGCTGAGCGATTTCTGGTGTTGCAGATCTGCCTATGGCCGACCTCATGGCTGCTTGTGCTGACACCGCGGCCCCACGCATGCCTCTCGTTCGTGCTGTGCCGCCAGTGATCTGCGCTGGTGCTGGTGATTCCATCACCGAATCATCGCTATCCGAGTCATCTGAATCGTCGTCGGCGCCTCGTCGTCGGCCTTCTTTTGCTTTTCTTGTCGCTTTGAACAAGTGACTCTCTTCCAGAGTCTCGGCAGCTCCAGGGAGGACTGAAGAGACGACCAAAGTACGAACAGTTCGTTGGCGGTCCTTGAGATCTGGCAAAGCGGGGCCACCTCGCCTGTTGACTGATCGTTTCTGTCGCCGTTGTTCGCGCATAATGGATAGTTCTGCGCGTTCCAGCTCGGTGTGGCTCAACTCGTACAAGTATGGCTGGAAGTCCTTCGTAGATTGCATTGGGCGGAACACTGAAGGTAAGGGCGAGGCGAGGAAGTTGTCGTGGATGTCTGCATCCTCTACCGGCCGTCCATCAAAAGGATGACCAGTAATGTACAGACTCTTGGTGAACATCTGGCACTGCTCTCGTATTGAATGCGCAATTGCTGTTATAAATTCTCCACTAAGAGAAAGATCAGCAGCCATCTGTCTTGCGAAGTCTTCTGGCGAGTTCAGGGCATTGTTGATTTCCCACTCGAATTGGTCCACCAGCGTATGCTGTCCAATGGTGATGTTGAGTTTGATGAGTATTCGCATCTCATCGTTCTTGTAGGCTGAGTAGGACTGCTGAGGATCGAGAGGTTCGTCGTCGAAGAAGGCATGCGGATAGTAGTCCTGGATTTGTTCGCGAATCTCACGGTCGACCTGATGGACCACGTTCTGGTGCAGCTGTGGAGGTATTTGGAAATCCTCAACAAGCGTTCGTGCGACTAGCAATGGATCTGTGACGCGATCGTGCAGGTTCCATGTGAACGTGTCTCGCAATTTTAGCCTGTCCAATTCGATATCCAAGCGTACTGGGACCAATTCCTCGACCTGTTCGGCCTGTTGGGCGCCTTTCTCCTTTTCCACCTTCAATTGCGGCGCTCCACGTCGCCCAGCGCGTTTGCTCTGGCTAGGGTATAGCAATTGCGGCAGCTGTGATCGTGGGTCTCGAGGATTCACCTGGACGTCAGTGATGCCGTTGCCGTAGCCAGCATAGCCGTACCCAAAGATGGCGCCAGGGTTCTGCCGGCGCACGGGAAAGACTTCTTCGCGGTAAAAGTCGCGCAGGTCGTTCAGTTCGCCGTAGACTTGTTCTGAGTACTTGCTGCGCTCGTACTTGTTGACGCTGTCCAACAGGTCGCGTTCGATGTAGCGGTTGAGTAGCGCTGTTTGCTTCGTCTTCTGCTCCTCGGTAAGCTCCTGGGCTGGGGCGGTCGAGGGCTTGCGCGAGCCAGAATGTGAGCGCTTGCGGGACGCGCCATTCACGCCTTCTGTGGCGGGAGAGTCCATGTTCAGGCCGGAGGCAGCGAGCACTGCCTTGGCCTTTTGCTTGCCGTCGCGGATCGCGTTGTTGTCGGCCGGCGCATCGAAGCTCGAGGCGGCAGAAGACGCATCGGTGGGCTGCTGGACCGCGCCGTTCTGGTAGGACGCGCCGTTGTGCGATTGAGACGAGTCGTGCGATGGGGGTTCGGCAGCGCCCGAGGGGGATGGCATGGCGTGGATGGGATTTGGGATTCGAGGTCAGAGGGCTGCTGCGCGCATGGAGCTGCGAGTGGTTAGTGGGCGTCGAAAGCGTCGCGACGCAGCACAAGGGGAGCCGACGGCAAAGCCAAAGCCAACGCGCCGTGGCATCGCGACAGCAACACCAGAAAAACAACGACCATGGGGAAGGACGGGAGAACACACCTAGAAGACGATGCACTCTGCACTCTGCGCGTCGTCGCTCGGCTGAGCCTCTGTATGGCTGAGGGCAGGAACTGCCGATCGGTCGGTCGGTCACGAGTTGAATCCACCAGAAGCGCAGGGCCAGCAAGGCTCTGTCTGTCCAGCGCAGGTTACGGCAGGTATTGGCACGCCCGACTCGCCGAACACGCTCCTCGGTAGCAGTCACCTGGGGATCTAAGGATAATTGGGCGCGGAAGGATAAGCGTCGGAATGATGCCGTCACCTGTGTTGTGTCTGACAGCCTGGAGACCCTCAAGGGATCGGGCGCTTGTGCTCGAACGCCTAGACTGCTTCACAAGCCGGAAATGCTGCAACGCGCCTCGAGGCGGCTGCCAACAGTCCTCGCCCCGCAGCTAGCACCCTGGACGTGCTCTACCGCTACCTCTCCAGATGTAAACCCACCTGGACCGTACTAATTACTGTCCCCACAGTTATGCTGCCCTCTGGGTTTACACAATGCCATCGCCTCACGTGATGCTGCTAGGGCCGCCCAGGCTTGTGCCAGGTGAGGTGAGCACGCCCAAGATTCGACCATCAATGACTACACGACTAGCAGCGTTTGTGCAAGCACCGCGTAGCCTCTAGCTGCTATCTCGCCAAAGTGACCTCTAATCAATTCTCACGGATGTCTAGAGAGTAACCTATATGTGTGTATTAAACGCTTTCATTAAAGGAAAAGCTGCTAGCATACAGCCCAACGCCTATGTCCTCCCAGATCGTTTTGCTGTGGACAGAACGCTATGAACGAAGAGACCGCATCCTTTTAGAAACATCATCATCATCATCTGGGTTCGAGCTTGTGGCTTATGGTCTCTGCAATACATCTGACGCTCGTAACCCCGAGCGCTGGCTGTATAATTCCCTGAGCAAAGCTGAAATTGAACCTGGTCGAAAACAACATCTGTAACGAATGTCAAATGCATCACAGAAGGGAATCAAGCCTTGTGAAGACACTCAGACATGCGGCTACCACCTATCAATCAGTTAGCAAGATGGCCAGATTGGCTAGCTCATGCTGTAGACTCACCTCCATCTGCAACTCCTTGTCTTTGCCAGCGTTGATTTCGTCGTTGATCAGCTGGCCCAGATTGGCACCCACGCCCTGGCCACCGCCTGCTCTCCTGGCAAATGGCCATTGCGAGTATTCCGCCAGCAGCTCGTCGACCTGAGCAAACGCGCGCTCCCTCGCCTCGTGTCCTAGTGTAGTCAAAGCGTTCTCGAGCACATTTGCAGCGTAGGCCGCGCAGACCATGGTGACTGTTCGGAGAACCCTAAACTCCAACTCTTCAGGGAGGAACTGGCTGCCAGGGAGGACGACGGTGCGGTTGGTGAGGAGATTGCGAACTCGGCGCCTGATCTCATCCTTTGCTGCGCCCTCAGCAACGGGATGTGTGGCCATGTCGAACAAGAGGAAGTTCTTCTTCTCGGTGCGTAGGATGCCCTTGTCGACCAAGCCCTTGCAGAGGCGTTCACGGACTTGCTTCAGCTGGTAACCGATCTTCATCAGGTTCCATGTCTCGCCTGCTCAAGTCAGTCGTAGCACCTCGAGTCATTGTGAGGGGAGCCTACCGCTCATGAGGTCGATCCAGGAGTTGACGCTCATCTTCTCGCTCGACTTCATCATCTTCAGCGCCTCGTCCAGCAGCACCTCCCCTGTCAGCGTGTCGTCAATGACCTCAATGACACGATCTGCGAGAGGGAAGCGCCGCCGCGACGAGTCCTTCTGCATGCTTATGCGGCCCCTGAAGGCCAATTCTATGACGATGCATCCGCGCAGCGCGTACGAGATGTTGTCGTTCCAGAAAGAAAGGTATCCCTAGCCTCACATATCAGCCCGCGCCCTCATTCAGGGAGCCTGTCGACAGCGACGCACCTGCTTGTCCTTCAAGCCCATAAGGATAATCTCCTCCATGAGCGTCAGCTTGGGCTGCTTGCTGCGCTCGGCATTCTCGCTAATGTCCCGCGGATCGAAGGCAATCTTGTGGCCGTTCTCCGAGTTCTCGTAGGAAGTTTCTGGGGCGCGGTCGTCGCGCCGGGGTGCTGGCGAGCTCACCCGGCTGCCCTCGTCCTCGCCGTTGCCGTTGCCGGTCGCCGCGCCAGCTCCTCTTCGGCGCACCACGCCGGACTGTGAAGCCATGTGGTGTGGTTGTGGAGCGGGTGGAGGGTCTGCTATTCTAGTAGACGCTCTGGGTGGTGCTCCTCGAGAGGCACGGAGATGACGACGCTAGGGCTGCGCATGCGCTTCACTTGGGCTCCGGCGGTTTTTGCGGGGCAGACGGTGTGAGAGAGCGTAGCAGGGCCGGGGCGCAGAGAAAGGGGGTGTCTGGAGTCGTCTGGTCAGATGCCGTCGAGGTGATGTTTCTCACTCGTGTCACTGCCAATTCAGGGATTCGCGACAGGTCGGAATTAAGCGGGCTCCGTTCACGCATTCAACAAGGACACGAGCGCCCATCGTCACCTGAAACAGACGCAGCGCACACGAGCTGGAAAGTGGATAGCCTCGTTTCTATCAAAAGTACTTGTTGCCATCCCAGAGCTGTTTTACACGCAGGGAAATATATAACAATGCCGGCAGAACCGACGAACCAATTCCACTCCATTCGTCTCCAACCACCGCTAGGCACGCAGCGCTCCATTATCATTTAGTGGGCTGTCGCAACGTCAGTGGCCATCACACGGCATTTGGCTTAGTGGGAGGGATCTGCTTACCGTCGGGCTGGGCCAGGATGTACTCAACTGCCTGCTTGACTGTGATATCATCAGTTCGTGAACCACCCAAGCGTCTGGAGGGCTACCTACCGCTGTGGATAGCATCGGCCTGCTTGTCTGGAATCTCAATGCTGAACTCCTGTACTGCCGTCAGAGCTGCTTTGCGCTACAACACCCAATGCGACTAACCTCCTCAATCGCCATGACGACCTCCACAGTGTCGAGGCTGTCGAGGCCAAGGTCGTTGTGGAAGTGCGACTCGCCGTTGAGCTGCAGAGTGTCAGTCTTCGCCCCGTTTGGCATGTGCACATCAGTCATTAGTTACCTTGGAGGCGTCCTGGACCTGCATGGGGGTTAGCTATAGCTCTACTGTCCATCCATGACAACATGGCATCGCCGTACCTTGTCGAAGTTCTTCAGCAGGTCCAATATCCTGCCCTGGACCTCGTCTTGCGACAGGCCGGCGCTGGAGGCGTAGCATCGGACAGCCTGGAAGTATGCGGCGGGCGTGATCTGCTTGGGCTGGACGAAGGCGCGCGCTGGGCGGGCCATTGTGGCCTGGCACCGAGGTGCAGCGCGGACGGCGGACCTGGCGGACCTGAGGAGAGCTGTGCGGAACATTGTGGGCGGGTGGAAGCGTGTCGAGGGGCGATGGGTCGGGGTGGGAGGTTGCGGTTGATGATGCTAGACGAATGCAAAGAAAGCTTCCGTAATGCACGTGACTTGCGATGATGATGCGCACCAACAACACACGGCGAGAACAGCACAAGAGCGCGAGGAAATAGCCGTCGAAGCTCCAAATCAGCTAAGCAGGTCTATCAAACCCTTCCACACCACGCTGCAACCGCAGATTTGCCTCTCGCCGCCATCTCGACGCCCCCCGCATCCGGCCAATCACAGGGATTGCGTTTACATTCGACGTCTTGACTTCAAGCTTGCGACCTGCAATTGTCTCCCAGCTCTACCTCGCCCACCGCCGCCCACACAACCCCTCAGCGCCCACGATGGCCAGCACCAAGCCATTGATGATGCTGGCACGCGGCCCCTCGGCCACCACACTGCTCAGGCAGTCGCAGTTCTCGTCTCGCCTCCCCTCGCCCGCCACCGTCGCCTTCTTCAGCACAACCTTTGCTCGCGCCGCCACGCCTGCAGGGCCCCCTCCCCCCGGTTTCCGGTTACCGCGCCAGAAGAAGTGGGACGAGGGAGAGAGCGCACTGGACAAGGCGGGCAAGTACTTCCTGCTCCTGGAGATGTTCCGCGGCATGTACGTGTCGCTGGAGCAGTTTTTCAGGCCACCGTAAGTGCTCAATTGGTGCCCTGCTTGTTCGCAGAGGGCTTGAACTGTAGGCTCTGACGACCCGTTAGATACACCATCTTCTACCCCTTCGAGAAGGGCCCCATTTCCCCCCGCTTCCGTGGTGAGCACGCCCTGAGGCGATACCCGACTGGCGAGGAGCGCTGCATCGCCTGCAAGCTCTGCGAAGCCATCTGCCCGGCACAGGCTATCACAATTGAGGCCGAGGAGCGCATGGACGGCAGCAGGAGGACCACGCGCTACGACATCGATATGACAAAGTGCATCTACTGCGGTCTTTGCCAGGAGAGCTGCCCCGTTGATGCGATTGTTGAGGGTATGTCATTCTCAGTACTTCAGCCAAACACGATGCTAACACATCTATAGGCCCCAATGCTGAGTACGCCACCGAGTCGCGAGAGGAGCTCCTGTACAACAAGGAGAAACTGTTGGCCAACGGAGACAAGTGGGAGCCCGAGATCGCAGCCGCTGCCCGCGCCGACGCGCCCTACAGATAACGAATGAGAGAGAACGGTGCTCAGGATCTGTATATAGTAAGAGAATGGTCGCGTCCAGCTCGGCAATTAGTTTCCTTTGTGATTGTACTGTGATTGTACAAGAGTAAAACTCAATTTTCAAGTTCAACAAGTACTCAGTACACAATTCCGAGCTGAACCTGTATTGAAGATGTGATGTGATGTGATGGTTGTCCAAAGTCGCTGGTACAGTATTCCTGTCTGAAGACAACGCGTATCAACTTATCAGATGAGATGTTTATCCTCAAGAACCACAATTGTTTGTCAATCCATGGAGGAACAAGAACACTGCAAGATATGTGCTCACAAGCCGTCATAGTATTCAACGCTGTACATACTCCTTGACGCCCAGACAATGCCAGCCACTGTATGGGATATCAAACGCCAAAATGCCTCCCAGATTTTGTGCACGTCAAATGCTGTAATGCTCCACCCAGTCCTAGTAGTTCCTTTTTGTCCTTTTTCCCCGTACAACATCCTCTCCTCTTTTCACATTCCCTTCACCCTTCCCATGTATCGTGACATTTATTTGCCCTTGAAGGTACCCTCGAAGCCCGGCCTCTTAGCAGGCTTCTTGCCGCCCTTCTTCGGCGCACCCTTCTTCTTGCCCTTGACGCCCTTTGAGTCTCTCCGTGCCTTGAGGTTCTCCTCCCGGCGCTTCTGCTTCTTCTCCTTTCCTTCTTGGACGTTTGTAAGACGCTCCTTCCATTCCTGTTTGCTCTTGTCTTTTTGCTTTTGCTGGCGCTTAAGGCTCTTCTTCAAAAGGTTGACATCGTCGAAGACCTTCTCGCCCTGTGCACGCTTCTTTGCGTTGAGCCAGAGGTCCTTTTCTTGGATGTCTTTGCGTTTCTCCTCATCGTAACCGTTGATGCGGGCTTGCTTCTTTTGGGCAGCTTCAAGCGCGGTTTTGGTGTCGGACTTGCCCTTCTTCTTACGTGACTCGAGGAACTTGGATAAACCACCTTCAAGCTCTTGGCCGTCCTCCCAGGCAACTCGGCCGAAATTGAAGTTGCGCTCGTGTTCCGGTGATCGTGCTGGGAAAATGGATGGTGAACCAGAGCCTCCTCTTATCCGTGCGAGTTGTTCCTCTGCCTTTTGGCGAGCCTCGTCCTCCTTGGCCTCCTGGCGGCCAGCCTTCTTTGCTGCCTGGCGAGCAGCTTCCTTCTTCCGTCGAGCTTCGATGAGTTCTGCCCGGTTCTTTGCAGGTCGTCCATCAGGTCCGTCCGCCTTGCGCGCCGCGCGCATGGCTTCGAGCTTAGCATTCAGTCGCGTCCTGAATTCTTCTTGGCTCTTTTCGTCGATCTGTAAGGGCTTCTTTTCTTTCTTTGCGGGTGCTTCTTCGAGAGCAGAGGTGGCGGAGGAGACGTCAGACGCAGCTGTAGAGGTATTGGAATTTGCAGTAGTAGTGGGGGCAGTGGACTGACCCTCTTCAACGTCGACGAGACCGCTGACGTCTAGGGCCTGGATACGGTCCTCTGGGTCCTCGAGACCATCGTCAGCCTCGTCATCTTCGTCGTCATCTTCTTCGACGTCATCTTGCTTCTGCTGCTTTGGGGCAGTGAGAGCCTCCTTGAACTCGGCCTGTGATGCTTTGCGCGCGTCTTCCTTGTTCTTCTTCTGTGCCTGCTTCTCCTTCTTCTTTTCCTTCTTCTTCTCGGCCTTGATCTCAGCCTTTGTCAGTGTTCGACCTTCTTTGATAACCTCCTCAGGCTCAGCGTCGACGTCCTTCTTCGTCTTCTGCTTCTTAGTCTTGTTTTTTATCCCTTCGAGCGGCGTCTCCTTTACGATATCCATGTCAAGGTCTGACGACGCTGCCTCAGACACTTCATCCTCAGCCTCGGCCTCACCCTCAAGCTCGCGTTTGCGCTTGCGTGCGTTCTCGTCCAGTACATCCTGGGCGGTCTTGTGTGATGCGGGATCCAGCTTTGCGCGCTTGGCAGCCTGGCGCTCTTCGGTAGTTTGCTTCTTCTTCTTTTGCCATTGCGTCTGCACAGCATGTCAGCGAAAAGCTGGCGCCACTAGCGCAATGGTGCATACGCTTGTGATACTCTCATCCTTGCCATAGTACTCTTTGGCTGGAATCAGCGACATAAGTCCTTCGAAGGCCCGGGCATGGCTCTTCAATCGCGACTGGAGCTCTCAGTTAGCGGCAAGAACGGTGCGGGGGCGCCTTCCTGCAGCATACCTCAAGGTCGTCAGGCATAGTGACAAATATAGCAAATTGCACGTGTTCGTGTGTTTCAGCGAGTGTGGATTATATCCGCAAGCCGTGACGTCGGCGTATATAATTGTAGGGGCGAAGTCGTGTGCGGTCTCAAAATGCGAAGCCAAGATTTCGCTGTAAGGACTTTTCGATGGACGCTAAGGACCCTCAGAAAATAAAGTCGTTCCTTCGTCGTCACCGCCTTCGCACGGTCCAATGACCCAGGCGCGACCCCAACCACCTGCCAGCCAGCCCAAGCCGGCGCGACTCGCGTGCCCAACTGCTGCCCTCAGGTCCTCACCAGCATCAGCCTCGTCGTGCAGTGATATTATCCTCGGCTGACTGACTCAGATTCGCTTGTGCCTAGCTAGCTAGCACATACGTTGCTTGCATACCTGATGGACACGGTCTTCCTGGGGTGCATGCACAGCCACCCAGAGCAAACGCAAGCATAACCTCAGCTGCTGCTTTGCCTTATATATTTGATCTGCGAGCTAACGCTGCCTGTCTTCCGTGGCGCCCTGTCGTTCCAGGACCAAGCAACTCTCGCATCTCTATTGTTCCACATATTCCGCTGCTTTCCTTTCCCACTCCAATGTCGTCGACGGCTGTTGAGGCCAAATCTCTCTCCTCGCTCACAGCACTTGCATCCAATCCACCTGCATACCCTAGAAATCCAACTTATGTGAAGCACGAGCCGCTAGTACTCTACATAGCTCGCGTGCCAGGCAGCAAAGGTACGGCTGTTGTGAATTTTTCTTTGGCTGATGTGCATCTAATGTTGCTCTAGATGTTTTCCTTTCGCCTATGAAACCCCGCGAAAAGGTGGTCACAGCGGAAGACATTCAGAGCTCTCTCTACTTTGTCCATGTCGAGCACCCTCAGGATGTCAACCTCATTACTCCTCCGGAATACCAGGAAGACGATAGCCTGAATGGACGACCTAACGCCGTAAATCGATTATCTGCACCGATAATCCAGCGTAAAGCTGTTCCAAGCCCTTCAGCAGCTGCACCGCCGCGAAAACCTGTTCCTGGAACCCTTGCTCCCGTCACGGACTTTGACAGCAGACAGAACACCAGTGCAGGTCAGTTCGCACAAAGACCAGGAACGCTAGGCCCGGGGTACAGTCCTCGTAGGTCTTACGATTCGAGTCGATCCCACACAGAAAACGACATACCAGCAGTCCAACCAAGAAGACCGGATATGAGCTCGAATGCAGGTATCTCTCTTACTCTAATCCGGCGAGATCCTGCATCTGGTGCCCAATGGAACGTTGCTCGAATCGACGATCCTACTATAACCGAAGTCTCATCTATGGGGCTGACTGAATCCGCTGCGAGAAGGAAGCCGGGTACCCCTATGTACATCGAGATTTCGAACCCTGGATACTCCAAATTCCTTCACTCGGACAGTGAACAAAGACCTCCTTTACCAAGTCGTACAAGCGATCTGTCAGTTCGATCTTATCAAACATCAAACAATCCACTGCGTTCAAGTATAGACCATCCAGTCGAACCCTCGCTGAAAAGCGAGAACGTCTTCCGCCGTCGCTTATGGATGGAAGGGTCGCACTATGGTGGTGGATTCGGACATCGTAAAAGCGGTTCCTATGATCGCAATTCTAGCCGACCCACTTCAAGAGGCAACTACGATGACAGATCGTCCACCGATCAACCATTACATTCCCCGTCATTCTTAACACGAGACGATCAGTCGTACGGTACTCTCCAGGTCTCTGAGAAACAGTCTACTTTCAGAGGATACGTCTTTACAAGCCCATGGAACGGGCGGTGTGAGTTCGTCACTGGAGCAAGTGGTGGTACTCTCAAAGTGAGTGGATGACTTGTAATTATGGTCACAGTTGATATACTGATTGGTTTCCAGTGTCGACATATCATACCTGGCCTGCAGGGTGCTCCGCCCGCAGCCGCAACTGTGAGCGAGATGAGATTCAACCTGCCAAGTACCAACAAAGCACCATCGCCCAGAGAGGAGACTTCAAAACGTTCGTCGTTCTTTAAACGGGGACGACATAGCCGTAACAATTCCTCTGTTGCGGTTGATCGCGATGAAGGCATGGAAGATGCAAGAAGCTCACTAGATCGCATGGATTTGTCATTGGGTCAAGAATTCGCTGGAGGTGGTTTTGGTGGAAAACAAGCGAAGTTGGGCAAGATCATTCTTGAGGATGAAGGACTGAAGATGATGGATCTGCTGGTGGCATCCAATATAGGATTGTGGTGGAGGGCGTACGAAAAAGCTCAGGCCGCTGCGAGAGCTGAAAGAGGGAGCTTCTAGTTCGGGTGTGTCAAGTGCCGTCACATCCTCGCTTTCTCTGATCTGTTTAATCTGGCATTTTTGGGAGTCACGTCCGAAAGCAGCCGCTTCTATTGAGGAACTTGCGCTCTTGCATGACACAGCTACGTTGCCATTACCCGTTATGAGGGCGCTAATGATTGTCCCACCTCTTCTGAAGTTACTGCAACGCTCTTCAGCTCCAACATCACACAAGAACAACTTTACCTAAAACATACCTAGCGACTAGCATCGCTTCGTCTCATTTCCAACTTAGCAGTGTCTACTCTCCGATCTGACTGTCCGACTGCCAATCATCGATCCTCATTAGCATGTTCGGAGCGCAAACTGAGGCTGGCTCAGTTCTCAGGGCCATGCTCGTCACCGGCATCATTCTTGCGCCTGCTGTTATGGCGACACAAGCCGTTCAGGACCTAACCGATCTGAGAACAGTCATCAACGCGGCAGCAGATACTATTGGCGACCAGAACAACCCCAATCGAGGCTGGGGCATCGGCCTCTTTGGCGGTAACGGTCAGATGGGCACTGCCGATCTTCTGAACAATGTCACTAGTACAATTCTGCGATCAAAATTTCAGATCGACACAAACAAGGTACCAAAGTCTTTTCGTTGTGAATGAGATCGTGACTGATTTGACTGTAGACAATGTGGCTTAGTCCCTCGAACTTGACCAACGCGACCGACCCGTCTCTCAACGTCTCTCTCCCTTCGCCGTTGACGCCCACTCTTCCATTGACCTCCAGTTTGGCTCTTCCTTCTACACTCCCCACCAGCACACCTAGCCTCGAAAACATCACTACAGATCTCTCGACACCGTACATTGATTATGTGTCGTCGATCCCCAGTCTGAGCACAAGTCTAATCTCTCTTGGACGAGCCTGGCACCGCGAGATGAACTCCCCCGTCTCAGACGCCATCAACATGTTGCAAGAGAGCATGAACACACTGCAGACCACCATGTTACAGAATGACCTTATTGACAGTTCAGCCGTCTTGCGGACCCTTCGTGCAAGCACTTCGCTAGAGAGTGCACAGCAAGCATGGAGTCGTTTTCTCAACCTGCCTGCAAGCACAGGCAACGATGACTTGACTGGAAGCAATGCAGCCAGAAGACTGTCATCAGAAAAGCGATCAGTCTTGCGTCTAGCGCCTACGA
Source organism: Neodidymelliopsis sp. IMI 364377 (assembly GCA_027946375.1). Lineage (NCBI taxonomy): Eukaryota > Fungi > Ascomycota > Dothideomycetes > Pleosporales > Didymellaceae > Neodidymelliopsis > Neodidymelliopsis sp. IMI 364377. The sequence continues at coordinate 31,020 of JAPEUT010000065.1, read as the reverse complement.
ACGGCGGACAGTATACGCACAAGGAGCTTTGGGGACGGAAGGAGGGATTCAAGACTGGTGTACCGAGTCGTTCTGATGCTGCTGTTGACTGGAAAGAAGAGGTTGGGAAATTGAAACAAGGCGTCGCTCTGCCCTTCAACGCATAGCCATTGTTCTCTGCCTTTACATGCTTTCCATAGCTGGCCCGCTAGGTAGTTCTCTTCGTGTTAATGAATCACTGTGTCCAGATTACTCTATTCGCTACATCATTGTGCTTTGTATAACGGCTGTTTGGTACGCTCCTGACATTCACTCTGAAGGTGTTTTGTGGCCATTGGAACCTGTCATCATCCGCTGCTTGACATGTCGCCTGTCCCCCTCAATTGACAACCATCACTGTTGACTTCGGTGCTTCTTGCACCCTGAACAGTTTCAGTAGCGTTTCTACTACTTATTTTCTCTTTTAGAAACTACCCGAGAGCAAACACATCTTGTGAGTCTCTGCCAAAGCGGCACGAAATGGTACGAGACGAATGCTCAGATTTCAATGCTAATTGTGGTAGCGAAGACCTGCTACACAGCCTGCTCTTCCATTGTAGTTGCCTGCATGAAGCACGACTTCCTAAACGTGACCAGAGAGACGTTGTGAAGGTACCAGCTGCCCTTGCGTCTGTTATAGGCAGCCGCTATGACGTCGTCGTCGTCTCCAAGAAGCAAACAAACAAATAAATGAGCGCTCAACTGTGTCACGGCGTACAATACCCTGTGAACAAAGAAACTCTTTTCTTGATACAACAACCCACCAAAAGATAGCATAAAGCCTCCAATCTTCTTGGGCGTCTACATCTTCAAGAATCTCTGACACGAAAATAAAAGCTGTTCAGGTTGGAGAAGCTACGACAATGAAGCCCGAAGCTCTCGACGCGTTTGCAACGCAAAGCATCCGACCTGGTGCGATGGAAGCCGCAACAGCTGAACGACCAGAAGAACATCAGAGGCCGACAGAGACAAACATGGCAGAACAGGAGAACGTGAGCCGCCACACATGCTGTTCCTGATGTTACTTATCACTTATACACGTAGTCTCACCAAGCTGAAGCATCTCGACCGGCCCTCAACCGTCTCAACACTCCCTTCGGCCAACGCACAGATGGCACTGAATCGGCAGCCAAAGTGGTCGAAGAGGTCAGGCAGGTCGTCGAAAGCGTTGTAGAAGGTGTAAAATCAGTCGTTCATGAAGCCGTTGCATGGACAGAGAAGAAGGCAGACAAGTTGGCTCACACCGAAGACCATGCTGGACCGTATGACTCTCCTGCAACATGTGCAGGTTCAGATCTGGATGTCATTGCGACAGGTGTCTTGCCAGCGACTATGCCTGTGCAGGAGGACGGGAAGGATAGCAAGGTGGAGGACGAACAAAAGTCGGGTGGCAGGAACTCTAGGTTGTAGGGACTGGTTACGAAGAGCGCATCTGGGGAGGTGCGAAGCAGTGTCGGATGTGACATCTTCTGGACCCACGACCCATGATTTGCTCTTGTATAGGTTGGACCCGCTCATCGAGTACCAGCTGATAGAGACATTAGACGATCGGTACAAGTTACAAAGCTTAAAGATTAAGAGGAGAGCGGATCCGCCTAGGCCCTACTAAGTGGGGAACTTGCTTAAAAAGGTAAGAACCTCGGCCAGTAACTGTGTGAACACATCGACTCGTACACTCCATCTCGATCTTACAAAAGATCGTTACTCTTGAAAGTCATTAATAACTATCTCCACACTCTATTATAATTACGAGTACTTACGTTTGGATCATAACATGGCTACTTCAAAGCACCCGCTTCTTCTCGCTGCCGCTGTAGCCCACGGCGTGCTTGCTCTCGGCCACACCGTATGCTTTTCGACAAAACCGTTTTGTCGAAGTGAATGAAGAAGCTGACAACCATGTAGAGCAAGGGCCTTGAACAGTTCAAGCACACTTCAATCAATGCTTTGCCCGTCGCTTTGCGCGGCGCTGTTAAGGCGGGCTGGTATGAAGGAAGTGGGTTCTTCCTTATCATGGGTACGTTTGTCTTTTTTTCTTCACATCTTCGTTGGATCGACTTCTTGCACTGTTGTGAATTGAATGGTATCCTGCCGAGACTGATATGTCGTAGCTATTCTGAACTACAAGTGGGCGCAGACAGGATTACTTGATATCTACGACAAGAGCGTTGCTGGTCTGTTAGTGACGATTCTTGCCGGTGCGGCGGCGAGCTACTTCCAGAGCGGTGACAAGCCGACTGCTACGACTTTGGCTGTAGTCGCTGTTTTGCAGGGACTGGGAGCGAAGGGCGCATCGTTGTAAGTGATTATAGTTGTGAGGGAGTGAGGAATTACGCGAAATGGTTGATATGTTTCACAGTTGTATGAAGAAGCTCGTATTAATTGATTGAACACTTGTGCAGCACTAGCCTATATAGCACCACACAACAATAACATTACTATTCTTTAGGGTTACCTATAATATATATAAGTAGTAAAAAGGTATCACACTATTACTATGTGCTATCTTATGACTAGTACCAGTGTTGCGTGCGTGGAACCTCTAGAGGTTTTTGGTGTTCTTAGGAGGTGTTCAATTAATAAAAACGAGTTTCTTCGTACATCTGATGAAAACGCCATACTTTGATGTAGTTCAAAGGATTTCCAGTTCGTAAAGCATATGCCGTTACAAGCCATCATACCACCCGTCAGCAGTAATTCGTGCTACTACCCGTCAGCCCAGCACTACCTCAACTCACTTGAGAAGCAGACCCTTCTTTGCCAGACTCCTCCTCTCAAACCAAGCACTAGTGTACCACGACACTAGGAAAGCGACAAACCAGCTCGCAGCGACGCCAACTGAGACACCGATGGCGAGTCTCTTCTTGCCGACTCTCTGTGCGTTGCGAGATGCTTTCTTGATCATAGAATCCTCCTGTGGGCGAATGACGTGGAAGCCATCGCTCATGTCGTAGGTAGTGGCATTCTTAGGGTCGAATGTGCTGGGGTGATAGATACGGAAGGCGTTGCGTTCCAAGGCATAGCCGGCTATCTCGATGGCGGAAACGTTCAGATGCTCGTTGGGAAACCAAGAAGTTGAAGGCTGAAATTGCCATCCGACTGTGTAGGCACTGATGTCTGTGGAGTGTGTCAATGATGCAACGAAAGTAGTGCGAAAATTGATTACTTACTCTGGGAATAGGCGACAATGAATTTCTCGGGACCTTCGCCTCTCCAGTCTGGGTACATGCCTGTCTCGTTGGCAGAGATTGGTGCTGTGGGGACGTCAGTGATGGCTCAAGATCGCCACCTATTGGTAGCTATCGAGAAAGACTTACTCTCTGTACCTGGCGCCTCGAACATCAACCACTCCAGGATGATTTCTTCTTTCTGAGAATCCAGATCCCAGTCCAACGTCCATTCAAGGTAGTACTTCTCGTCCCAGACCAGTGTGTTCCGCTCAGCACCATCTGGTCCCGGTGTATACACATTGCCTGGAAGACCGCACCTGTTCCCGATCTTTCCATCGTATTTCGACATCCTATTGTAGTAACACCTCCACGATGTCCAACAGATGTCGTTGAAGCATGGCATGTTCATATTGTACTGCTCTTCTGCTTGTACAACATGTGAGGCTGCGAGGAGCGCAAGGGCGCCAACGAAACTGAAGCTACGCATGATGTAGAATAGTGATGCAGACTGATCTCGATGATGATAGACAATCAATTGTACAGGGATAGTATGGCGCTGCCACTTTTGTGTGTGGTAAGAAAATTGACTGGGACACAGAGCAAGGCTATATACCTTGCGAGAGCCTTGCACAAATCCTGCGGGCCGTGAGGTCGGTGTTGTCCCAAACTTGTGCGAAAAGGATACAAAAGCAGAACGAAAACTGTCCACAACCAATAGAATCTCGGAACAACCGCCTGCAGTCGTATCCTTTCAAGGAGCGAAATCTTTGTCTTCGTTGATAGGTCTAGAGTGTTTCTAAGGCCACCCGCTATCGGTATGTTGTATCGAAATGCTCAACTAAGGATTTGACCCACCTATTGTGTACATGGCAACGGCTTGGCAGGCGTTCTTCAGGCTGAATCTCAGGAATTTGAGAACAATCCCCAATGCTCTTTTCGGTGCGACGTCCCATCCAAAGCCTTCTTGCATGGCAAAGTAGTTTGGACCATGTTTCGGATCTTCGCAAGTGTGCTATGTTGTCACCACCACTATGAGTTCTTTGTGCGTTGTCATTATATGCCGGCGAAAGCGATATGCAGGTCGAGCAACTCATGTCCTATTGTCGAGACGACAACACCGCTAAGATGCATCTGGGGGGCCAGAAAGTAGAATGTATACGGCAGGCGCAAACATCCCGAACAAAACCTAGACTAGGTACTCAGACGGCAGTGGTCCGTGAATGAGTCGTCGGAGAATCGAAAAACCTCTCCTAGTTTTCATTTTGCACAGGCCATCAGTCTGCACACACTTGTCGTTTGATTCAGGACTGAATCGTCTTTCCTCCCGGTTGTAACTGTTGACGCGTGTGTAGGCATCAGAGGCGTGACAATGAACTGGCGATACATTTGACCTGCGACACAGCGGGTGTTGCCTTTCGTGAAAAGTCGTTCGTCATGCTTGAATGATAAACCAAAACGTCTGAGCTCGTTCGGATTCTTCGTCTTGAACAATCACATAGTGCAGTGAGGAGATCGAAGATGCTGGAAAGTAGACGAGACTGGATCATCAAAATAACGAGACCGTCGCATGTGGGGCGCAGCGTGGTCAAAGCCCTAAAGCGCATCTCTATCGTGGAGGTGTGGAGGAGCGAAGTGGGAACGCACAAGCTGCGACGTGTGCGGCATTCGGCACCATTGTCGAGCTGATTGGGGTAAGTTTTGCCGAGGCGCTCTTTCTCTAAGTGCGGTTGCTAGTCATCCCGGAGAGACTTTTACACTCCATCTCAACAACCATCTAATTACCAAAGCAGACTTGATATCCCGTAAAGAAGACCGAAAACAGCAAGAAAGAGCTAGGAAGTGGTATTATTGGGATACCTGGAACATATTGATGGCCAGCGCGGCGCCCATACAAAATCGGCCGTACCGTTCGCACAAGGTGCCCGCCTGCACCAGATGTCGATCGCGCAAGATTCGTTGTCACATAGACATTCCTGGCGAACCATGTCTTTCGTGTCGAGAACGTCGTTTGAAGTGCCAATATGTGGAATCTTCCACGAGCTCACCAACCGAAGAGAATGGCGACCGAAAGCCATCTAAACGCCGCAGGCTCAGTAACCCTGATGGGATGGAAGCAGGACCCATGCGGCCACAATCAGCACCAGTTTTGCACAAAGCTACAAACAATCCGTCAGCCTCCATTATTGTGGCTTCGCATCTTGCCGAAGATCTTGATATCTTTAATCGTCACCTTGCCAAACACCGGAAACCTGGGGGCGAGGCTACAGACTCATCTGCTTATCAGACGCTCAATCACGACGCAGAGGATCCGATTGTTTATCTTTCGGTCCCCAGATTTCGAACTGGCCTTCCTCCAGGAAGCGGATGTGGACGACAACAGCTAGAAGTCCTAGAGCAGATCATGGGACCCTTCAAGCGCGAAGTTGTAGAGTTGTACTTCAAACACCTCCATTTCCACTTTCCCGTCCTCGACGAAGAAATGTGTGCACTACTTCGTAGTGGTCAGCTTGAAAGAGCGCCAAACAGTCTGTTATGTCTTATCTATGGTATTGGCTCGCCGTTATGGACTCGATCAGAGACACTCAAGATGCACCCTCGGCCAGACGCACACTACGTCTGGAACAAAGCTATTTCAGCGACACTAGAGGATTTCTTGAGTCCGGGCATGTCTACAATATCGACAGCCATCCTTGATCAAATCGGCCGCCCATCGGTTTCAATCGTTGGGAACATCACGTTGTGTGGCAAGACCGTCTCACTCGCACAAACATTTGGTCTTCATCGCGACCCTTCAAAGTGGAATATTACCGACAATGAGAGATCTGTTCGAATCCGACTTTGGTGGTGTGTGCTCATTACAGACACTTGGGCTAGTATTGCATATGGCGCTCCTCCACACATTACGAAGGGTTACTATGATGTACCACGACCCACTGTTAGTTCACTCATCAGTCACAAGGCAACACAACAGCAAAAGCAGGCAACGACATGTTTCGTCCATTTCTGCGCGCTCACTGAGCTTGTTGGTTTGATTCTACCTCTTATCTATCAGATCGAACCAGATCGCATGCAGCTCTCGCGTGAAGTCGCTCATTTCAAGCGCGAGTTGAATGAATTGGAAGCTCAATTGCCTACATGTAAGTCAGCATTGAGGTTGTTCGTGGTTGGCTTGATACATTTTTGTCCCTTGTTTATTGCACCTGTGCTGACTCAAGTGTTATTCATAGGGCTTCCTTTACCCAACCAACCAGGTTCCAGTAACCTATGGTTCTGCTTCCTGTCTACTCGCCTACTTCTTGCCCGGGTAACGCTACGCTCTGCAGTTCTCGAGGGTGACAGTACCCTAGGACGAGACAGAATGCACCAGCTACGCACAGCTTCCTCGGCAGTTCTGGACTTCCTACTTTCCCTCGGCGAACTACAATTCCACGATTTTTGGCTCCCTTACGTCACGCACCTACTTGTGCATGCCATCACAGTATCACTCCGCTGCACAGTCGAAACACAAGACCCTGAAATCCGGAATACTTCTGTTACCCGACTCCAGCGGGTGATCGCACATATCCAGTACGCTCGCGATAACTATGACTGGGATTTAGCGATCTACTGCCTCGAGAGATGTGCCGAGCCGGTGTCAAGAATCGCTTCGCTGAACTCCAGAGAGCCGGCACCGCCATCAGAAACGGAGATCACAAGCGTAGCATCAAATGCAAATGGACACATAAGCGGTGTCGAAGTACCGCCAGTACCGACCTTTGAGGATACGAACTTTTTGCTCTCAGATATCCTGGATCCGAATGCATTTGACTTTTCGTGGGAGGCGCTATGGGATACCCCTGCGGGCATGACGAACTTTGCGTTGTGAGGATGTTACGCTGCATGGAAAGGACAGATAGATAATGTTAATGTTTGATGACAATATGAAGGGTTTTCCCTAATGTTCTACAGTTATGACCTTAAGACGAGTAGCAGGTAGGGCGTTGGAGCTGACAGAGTGCTGGAACAATCGATTTGAGGTGATAGTACAAAGGACATGAAGATTAGCAGGTCAACTCAAATTGCTCATATAGAATATGTGAGGTCAATGACAAAAGATGTCAACGTTCTCGAATATACACAAGCGCCCATCATTTCGTCACAAATTACCCATGGCTTCCACAAGTGCCAAAGGAGTGTACTCTACAGCCTTGACAAACCAACAACCTCACGGGGTGCATGGTAGGTAGGCACCTTCATGTCCAGCGCAGCGCCAGAGTAGCCCAGATCCTCGGCAGTCAAGACAGCACACTTCTCACCAATGAGCAGTGCAGTCGAGTACGTGTTGCAGCCGACGTTGTCGGGGCAGATAGACAGATCGGCGACCTTGAGACCCTTGACGCCGTGAACGTTAAGACGCTCGTCGAGCACACCGTGCTTAACAATCGAGTTACCGTTCTTGGGCGCCATGGAGCAGGTTCCGAGTGAGTGCCAGGTGGTTTCAACATGGCCTGGAGGTTATCAGTTGACTGCCAGTGTGATGTTTGAAGTATGAGTGTGAAGCAAGGATAACGTACGCTTGGTCCAGTCCTCAATATGTTTGATATCTTCACTTGTGTACTGAAGGTCTTCAAGCACATGCTGCGAGTTGGAGTTGAGGAAAGTGGGACTAGAAGCCTTGCCCGGCTTGAGGGGCATGGTCCAGGAACCGTGCTGGATGCCAGCTGTCAGGTTACCGGGAAGCGCATACTAGGAATTGATTAGCCCATGATCAATATGAGAGCAAACACACTTACAGCGTTGGTTGTTGCAAGATCCATGTCGTTGGCACGAGCGGGACTGTCAAATGCGTAGAATGGGTGCATGGCCTGCACTTCACCCGCATACGCATCCATACGGCGTGCGGTTTCACGAGACTTTATGTAACCCCAGACTTGCGATTGTCAGCTTTGTGTGAATGAGTAAAAAGAAATTGCATACCCATAGGTGCCATGTCGCGCTTGTCATTCATGAAACCAGCGTCGAAGTCGGGAGCATCGTAAGGATTGGGCGAAGTAATGTGAGTTGAACCACGTGAGAACGGATACTCCTGATATGCTTGTTAGCCATAATTGCATAAACGTTGATACCTTCAATCGCTCTAATGAAAAGTGCCTTTGGTCGTCAGACCAATGAGAAAGCATCAAGACGCTGATGAACAAGACAAACAAGAATGGTTGCGTGTCGATGCTTGGGGTTGCCATTGCACGGACCCCTCGTTCATCCGCCAAACTCTTGGCGCCCTCTCATTGGCCAGACGCTAACATCAGCATCTGGCCGCCCACAGGATCTCAAACAGCATTTTTTGACAAGGAGAAGAAAGAAAGGGATAATACGGACCAGGAAGTGAAACATAGTCATAAACTTGCCCGGAGGCATGACCATATGATCTCCAAACCATCCAGCGATGACAGAATAGTGCATGACCGGCTTGTCAGGCTTCTCCTTGAAATAGCTGTCCCAGCCGGAACGGAACTCTGGACACGGCCACTTGTCCATCATGGTAAGTTCTTCTTCCGTTGGGCGGATCTTGACACCAGCTTCGATGCCATTCGTAGCAAGGGGGCCGGTGCCGTTGAGGTTCCATTGATCGAAGACCTCCTTCTGGGTTTTAGGATCACCACGAACAAAGTCGTCAAAGGACTCGACATGTGGTTTCACTCGGTAGGTCGCAAACGTAAGATAGTGGTCTTGGAAATTGAGACCAACACCTGGAAGATCGACCAGGGGCTTAACACCAGCCTTGCGGAGCTTCTCTGGGTCACCAATACCGGATCGCTGAAGGATGAGTGGAGAGCTGAGAGTACCTCCAGAGACAATGATCTGCTTCCTGGCCTTGATGACTCTGGAAGTCAATTGTCCTGGAGAGAGAGGCTTGGTGGGAACAACTTTGACACCAACGGCGCGGTCGCCTTCGAGAACTACTTTTTCGACCTTGTTGTTGACCAACAAGTGCAGGTTCTGGTGCACGGCACGAGTGCTGTGAACATAACCATGTGCAGAGTCAGATCGTCGTCCAGTGTCCCTATTAATCCATTTGAGCCAGTGTTCTGCACCATGTGCGACGCGTAGGTCCTGAAGATCATCGGTAGTAGGAATGCCTTGGGATTCCGTGGCCCTCAAGAAGTCGTCCTTTATAGGGTATGTGTAGTTACCAAAAGAAACCTTGATGGGTCCTTCGAATCCGTGGATATCACGGTTGTTGCAGGCACGCTGGTACGTCTCGTGTTTCTTCATCAGAGGAATAAGCTCCTTGGTTGTCCAACCCTTGGCCTGGAAGTCGTCGTAGTCCGAAGCAGATGCACGGGTGTACATCTGTACAATGGTCAACCATGGATACAATTTGGTGATACCAGAGCAGACTCACCATGAAATTGATGGAGGATCCGCCTCCTAGGATATGTGCACAAGGCACAACAGCTCGACGTCCATCGAGCCACTCAGAAGGTCGTGAGTAGTAGAAGGAGGCAGTCTTGCTGTCCAACTTCATGTTACGCGGGTAGATACCCGGACGGAAGACCCATGGGTTATTCAAATTCGACTCTCCAGCCTCGATGAGGAGGACTTGGAGGTTGTGGTCCAAATTGGACAACCGTCCAGCGACCACGCATCCGCAGCTACCTCCACCACACACGATAATGTCAACCTGTCGTTGTCAATGAGTGCAAAAAGGAAGAAAAAAGTTCGGTACCTCATCTGGAATCGTCATCTTGTCAGATTGTGGCTATGACTATTTCACTTTGATATGCAAGTGTAACCACAGGAGCACGAAGTCAACTGGGCCTGATGTCGCAATTGCAGCAGACGCAACTGCCCTTTTAAACCCCGCCAGACCCCGCATCCTCCGCTTCTTCGGTTTCAAGGAAATCTGTCACATGAGGCTGTATAACCAAGCCTTTCCATGCATGTGCTTGGTCGGCATCAAGATCCCGCATGGGTAAAAGAGGGGATGGGACTTGTCTCCTGCCTCGACCGCATTCATAGCATACCCAGGAAGGCTAGTAACCGACGTACACTCTGAATTGAGCCTGCCGCGCGCCAGACTCGGTGCAGTATCCACGGCGGATGTATGCATCGTCTGCGGATCCGCTGCGCCTGGTGCTCGGCCTCGAGGGCATTGGCGGAGATGTCAAGGTATGATTGGGCTGGAGCATCGGGTGGGGGAGCGTTCCAACGCGGTGGCACCTCGTTCTGATCGCTAGGGTCTAGGATGCAGGAGTCGTCAGCTAGCTACTGTGGTGAGATGCGGAGAACATGGGCACTCGATGGGAGCGGAGAGATCAAGGTACATGGTTCCTCTTCTCGCAAGACAATTGCGGACCCGAAGCTGCAAGTGTGCAAGGCACCGTATCAGAGCCTCGAGATAGAAAGCTAAGCCTGCTGACGACGTGGGAAGGGCCGGGAGCTGTCAGTCTATGGACGGGGATGAGAGAAGAAAGGCTGCGGTTACGTAGCACAATTAAGATCCCAGTGGCCAATTGATACTTATCGAGACTCATGTGTTCCGTTAAAACGACAGAATGCCTTTCTAACTATCGCTCTTTGCAAATCTCTCCAATGACGGAATAAATGCTCTCTGAGTTCCTGCAAACGCGGCACACCGCGGCATTAGCCTGAGGACTATCCACGGGAAGGCGTACGACGTTGCCATTAGTGTTATCTTGGCTGCTCCACGCGAAGCCCTCGTGGGACACGCGGATGTGGGGTGCAGTAGCCTCGTTCCTTCTTGAGGGGATTGCATCCTTGGCGTGAACGCTAATGCCGGAAGGTGCGGGGTTAGTCTCATCTGTGCGCGCTTGGGTGAATGACAGCCGGTCGTTCCATTGCCAGAGCACCTGCTATCTAGCTTCAGATGAGGAGACTTCGGCATTACATGCTTGTCAGCTATGGGGTTGAAAATTTCTCCGTAAAGTAAAGATCAGTCAAAAAAGTGGAATTTCAATTTTCTTCCTCAAGTGGTCACCAGTATAGTTGCGTTGTTGCTATTCGCGGCACTATATTCCCCGAAGATGGAGCGCAAGAGCAGCTTTTGGTGGATACAATGACTGGGTAAAGCTGAGAGGGGTGCATGGTCTAGCTTGGCTCCTACAGGAATGCTGATTCGAGATGCTCCGCGGGGTTGAGGTTCGAGTATCATTGAGTGAGCTGAGTTCAGCCAAATACCATCCTTTGAAGTAGCGCTAGATCGAGCTCAGCAAGCAATGGGCCGTAGACGTAATGCTGGACAATCGCTTTCTTCTGCCGAGCATGGGGTACCTTCACTTACTTGCAGTTCTAGGAGATCGAATTACGACAACGATGTTGTGGACATAATATGGCTGTTGTCAAGAATGGAGCGAAGCCTCGGTGTTACAATCGTGCTGGGTTCTGGAAGGGTCGAAATTGATGCATGTGTATCGCCAGTACTATGAGAAATCTTGTACTCTACTAACAGGTCAGACCCATGAGAGGCCGGGTATTGTTCGCTTGGATTTATAGACTACCACCAACGCCATACCTAGGAAATTCGAGAGTGGAGAAGAAAATCATGCATGCTGAGAATGCAAGCATCGTTCAGGGGCGCCAGTGACTCAAGCCCAGGAACCAGGTAACACTCAGATAACCTCGTGTCGTTCCCAGCCGGTAGGTTTCGGGTGGGAAAGATCTTTGCTTGGATGTGGCTTCGACAGGTCCTTGTACTCGCTCACGTAGGGGTTAGGGTCCTCCTTCTGATCGAGGTTGCCGAAAGTATGGTTCACCTCCCGATGCTTGCTCTCATCTGCGCGGACTAGGAATGTGTCAGTTGTCGTAAGATATTAGTGACTATAGAGAAACCTACTGTATAAAAGCAAATCTCGCATGGTGCGGTGGCCCTCAGGCATCCTCCAATAGTCGATCGCAATGTCAGGAATCTCTAGTTTTTCCCATTTCGGAAGGAGACCTGCGTCGAGTTCTTTCAGTTGTCGGGTATATGTGATGACGGCTTCCTCCTCGAGGTAGCCAACGAAGCGATGGACAGTGCGAGGGCTGATGAGATAGGCGAAAAACAACGCATTGCACCAGACTCCTTGAGCACCCAAAACCATAAGACGCATGAAAGGTCCAGGTTTGCTCATCTTTAGGAAGGTAAGCAGATGCATACGCTCGTTGTAGCTTTCTTCAAGCAACGATTCGATCCTAATGCATGGTAAATAATCAAATCTCAGAACTCTATTCTGCCAAGGTACTGCTTACCATCCGTTATCCCGCTTCATCCGCCGCATCGAATTGAGATGCCTCAGCATACCTGCAACCATTCCGGGCACACCTGCTACGCTCTCGAGAAATACGTTTCTGATCATGTACTTTTCCTCCGTCATGGCGCCTTGCTTGTGCTTGTAGCCAGTTACTAAGTCAAGACCAAAACGCAGAACTTTGGCAGCAGCGAGAGCAGCTTTGTCTGATCTAGTTTGAGTTTCTCGGTGAGCAACTGTGACTGCATTCATCTGATCCTCATTGTATGCTAGCGCTGTTGTTAATTGCTGATATAACGCAAGGCTGGTGGGAGCTTACCTGGGTGTGGCCATGCTGCCGGTGTCCTGCGAACCATTTCTGTTTGCTTCTCTTCGAAGAACTTTTGAACCTTAGGGCTCTCTGATGATGAGAAGTGTCGTTGACCAGCCGAAGCTAGCTGAACTTGCCGTACGACCACACATGTAGGGCGTACAGAAGAGGTGTTGAAGGACTTGAGAAGCTGGGCTGTGGTTCGCCCGGAGGCGATTGGTCCCCGTGCAGCTAATCTGGTGGAGATCATTGATGAGGCGTGGCGTAGAGTGGCGTTTATGAGTGTATGTAGATAAGAGGAGAGTGATATATTTGTAGTGATGAGTATCGTTTGTTAGTGGTCATTCACACTGAGGCACACGACGGCGCTTTATATGATCACAGAGTTCTTGTCATCGACGCCAACGTCAACGCCCATGTCTAAAAAAAAGCTCCCGGTCCGAAACTGCCTCGACCTGGCAGCTACAGGGTGAAGTAGGAGGTACAGGGCAGCGCCGGCCACTAGCAGTCGGCATGTTCGGCATGTCCAATGCGCATCGAAGAGATGTAGGACGCGAGCGGTCGCGTGCAGAGACAAGTTTGATGTTGGTGGCTGTGGAATGGTCACCACGAAAACTTATCGGACTAGCTCTGCAAAGCCAACCTCAGCTACCACCGGACAATTCGCGTAAAGCGTCCGAAAGTGAAGAAGAGTGGATTCAGAAGCGCCCAAAAGTGTCTCGAAAGTTGCTGAGACACACACAAGAGTTATTGTCACTGATTGCAATGAAGTTTCCTCTGATATGTGTCGAAGATGGTTCTTGTGCCTCAAAAGCCGTCTCCGATACATTCTCGTTCGGGCACTCGGTGAACTGTCAGCACGCCGTCGTATCCATCCGTAGGGCTGAAGCAAGCTACGGCATCCCACGTTGCAGCCGCGATCCTTGAACCCGTGCCTCTGCTCAGATTCCGGTGTGGATTCATTGCAAAATTATCAATACATTGTCTGGGCCTCGTTTACTCGTCAACTCTTACCACATTGATCGTCTTGCGCACGGCTATCATGCTTACTGATTCTTGAACATAGGGTGTAGCCTGCTTATGTATGCGTCACCTACGAGTATGGATCTTGGGGGCCCATTGCAAAAGCTTAGAGCTGTCGCAATGTTGTTTCTTTCTATTTTGATGACCTGATGTAAGATGGTGGCGTGTGGCAATTGGTCATGTGTACATGCAACCTTCGCCTTTGATACATGAAGCTACAAGCGTAGTCTGGCTGGCGCCTCGTTAAGCTATTGCTTCATTTTACGTCGAAGCCACTCTCCCCACTTTTAGTTGAGATGTCGTTGTGTTCAACGCCGGATACAGACGATGCCGATGGACCTTTGTTCAGATGCTGAACAAACTCTTGAATTTTGTCTTCGCTGCCTTGTGCCTCACCCTGGACCTGTGCAGGGTTAGTATTGACAAACCAACATCAACCAATCTTCCATGATTACGACTCACAGTACCATCTGAAGCATTCGACACGAAGCCGGTGATACCAATGCTCTTAGCTTGCTTCTGCGTGAAGGATCTAGTGGCCCTGTGAGCTGCCGGTACGAGCTTTCATAGAACCAAGCACGTACCTGAAGTTGACACCTACAGTGTTGCATCGTCAGTTGGGAAGGACGGACGGCTAGGGCTGTAAGGCTCACCTTGCACCTCGCCATCTACCTTGAACGAAATCTAGAATGTTAGCTCTGGCCTGCACGAAACATACATGACGTACTCTCTTGTCAGACATCCTGGCTGCTGTTGTAAAGAAACGTTTCATTCAATGTGCGAACTGTACGGAGGAGTTGTGTTCTGAGTTTAGTAGAAGTGTTGACTTGTGAGCTTCGTGTGCTTCATTGGGAGACGAGCTCTACCTCTCTGCCTACCAACGCAGGTGCGCAACGTCATTGTGAGGGAGGAGACACGCTGTCATTGGGCAGCAGGTGTGTCTAGAATTGCGGGGCCTCTTAAGCTCAGTGAAACCACAGCACGCGCATGTACAACTCAGACGGCTACGGACGAATCGACAACAGTTCATCTGTCGACTCTGCGGGCATCTCGCCGCATCGCGCATCTCTCACCGCCGGCGGTGGTCGCGCGTGGGTGATGTGTGAGCCAGTCCGGCGCTAGTGTCGCGTTGTTTTTCGACAGGGCTCGCGTCGGTAATCAAACACCCCTTTCCTTTCGACACATGGCAACATCCGTAATTCACCCATGAACCTTTGCAAGCACCCGCCGAACTGCTCCCCTGCAGTTCCACATCGCATGTCTACTCCGGAAAACCATCGCACCTGACTCCGAGTCTGTTACACCTCTCAACAACTGTCAACAACCATCGAGCCCCTGTCGTCCCAACATGGATACGATGCCCACACCCCCACCAGAACGAGGCTCTTCACCCGAGCCATGGGCCACCCCATCTCTCGCACTGAATGCTGTGCCGCAGCTTGACCGTTCTGTATCGACCGCTTCGAGTGTGTCTTCTCATTCAGGTCGATCGGTGAGCTCGAGGCTCTCCGAAAGTGGAATACCAGGCACAAGGCGAGGCTACATGAGGCCGGAAGGGACACAATTTTCCGACTCGGCAAAGAACAGGGAAAGCGTCATGAACCTGGGGACCATTGCACATTTGCAATACTACTTCGCTCGAACCGGACTGCTGGACACCGCTACAGGAAGGGTCGCAAAATCACGGAAGCCGGGGTCGAGATCTCCCAGTGGCACCGAAGGCAGTGGTGATTCGTCGATACTATCACCAGTCTCGCCTTCACTAGCTCCAGAACAATTTGGGGAGGGATTCGTTGAGTCGCCTCTCGATGAGACAGCAACCATGGACTGGGAAGGTGGCGAGCCCATGATGCTACCCCCCACGGTCAGCACCTACAAGCAGAACCCAGTCTACGTACCTCCGCCCCCAGACATGACGGTCTTGCGCAGGGAACTGCGCGAGTCTCTTGACGAAGCTAGCAAGCACTTGCAAGAGTTGGACAAGGGTTTCGCGAGGGACGATCCCCTAGAGAACGGTGGTTCAGGACCGCGCTCGGCTGATGCGGCAGGATGGCACGAAATTCAGGGCCTGAATCTCTTGGACGTCACCACCCTGGCCATCAGAGCTGCCAAAAACTACTACACTGCACACGAAGAACCGCAACGCCTGTATTCCATCAAGACTGAACGACAAATTCGCAAAGAGCTCTACGAAGTACTGGAGGTCCTCAAGCGACTAGCCATCCGCAATTTCTCCAATGGTGTTCAGCCGTACGAGGTTGCACAAATCAGGCAGTGGATTGTGGGTATCGGCGACATGCTCGACACGGAAGAAGAGAAGGAGAGACTAGAACATGCCCAAAGGGAAAGCTGGGCGTGGCGCGAAGGTGACTGGTCAGGTAGAGAACGAGAGAGGGAATTGCTATTTCTCAAATCGTTTGACAACGATGCAGATCCTCTGCCTGACTGGGCGGTGCCCAGTGAAAGCGAGCCCCAGACACCGTTTCTCCTCGCTCTACAAAACGGTCTACGCCTCGTGCACCTTCACAACAGCCTTGTTAGGAAGTCTCGTCGCCACTTCGAACAAATCAAGCAGTATCATACTGACACAGCGAAACCATATCGCTGTGCTGACAACTTGCGATACTGGGTCAAAGCGGCCGAGCTGCGCTGGGACATCAAGCTCGACATTGACGTGCTTGGCATCGTGCAAGGCAAGGATGGCGTCGTGTGGCAGAAGTTCGATGCCGCCGTGCTACAGTGGTGCCGGGGCGTACGAGAGGAAATCACATCAGAATGGCTGAAGGAGAAGAATCAGACCCGGGCTCCAACACTGCAAATCGATCCCAACTACGAAGCTTCGTAAGAGAGAGGCGCTGGACTTTCCGGGTCTTGGTGATCGAGTATCGCTACAGACATTTACCATATCTCCTTCGTTGTCTATGTTTCCACATATAAGTACCTAATTTGTACAAAGCTGCCGACCGCGCAGTCGTTGAGTCACGTCCAGCAGAGGCGGCATCTGGTCAGGGACCGGAGATGTTTCGAGGCACAGGCACAGCGACAGCACGGTCGACGCATATACTTTCCCTCCTTAGTAGGAGTCAGATACCCCATTTTGCAGCACTAGCATTGTTTGCAGTAGCGTAGCATTTACATAGCCAAGAGGTCATGCAACTTTTTACAAGACTGTACTTGAAGACACCTGTGAGTGAATGCACTGCTGCTCTTGTCTGGAGCACGGGAAGGACCGAAGGATTGGGTGGGCGAAATGAGGCTATCTGGCGATACGGGCCCACACGGACGCAGTTGGTGGCGTTTGAGATTGACTGAGATGAACTTCTGGAAACAGGGGTCAAGCTAGTGAAGATTGCGGTTCGCCGGGGCCGAGTGTCAGGATCGCGGACAAACCGTTCTGAATGAAACAGCGCTGTCCCGCAGCGTTTTGCGTCTTCTCAGACGATGCTGGAGGTGGCTGGAGAGGACATGTACACAGAAATCTGCGCGCATCACGCCCCCGAACTTGCTGTTGTTGTACAACCCTCTCCAGACTAGCTTCCTGCACGTCTGTGTTGTTTGTTGACAGCGGCAGCCACCATAGCAGCGACGGATTAGGCGAACGCGACTTCCCCGACTCAGCTCAGGTCCACCCTGTCTGCAAGGCCCGCACAGTCGCTGCTGCTTCCCTTCCCTTTCTACATTCATGACGCACAACAGCTTTCGCGGTGCAGCAGCAGCAGAGAATGACTCCATGAACAGTCTGCGTGCGCTGCAAGTGGTCGACAGCCCCGCGAAGAGTGAGGTGGCATCGACACCGCCAGATCCCGCGCCAGCGAGCAGCACCGCATCGTCGTCACCGCGAACCCACCTCAAGCGCACTGCCTCGAATAGCAGCGGCATCCTCGACAGCACCACCAAGCTCGCCCGCAACGTGTCGCCTGGCCTGCTGGCCCGCATGAAATTCCTCAACCAGGCCAATACGGACAGCACCAGCAAGAACGCGCCCTCGGCGAATGCCATTGGCCGCATTGCAGAGCACAAAATCAAGCAGCTCGACGACTTCCACTCCACCAAGCGCACCTTTAGCATCGAGCGCCGCGGCACAGCCTGGAGCAGCGGCACAGGCAGCCACTTCGGCACGCCGCTGATCCCCCAGCTGACGGGCGAAAGCGTCCCAGCGCTGGTCATGGAGCGCGACCTCGAGAGCGACATCAGCAGCGTCATCAGCACCAGCGACCGCGTCCTGCCCTCTGAGTCCGAGGCCGACACCGACAATGTCCTCGACATGCAGAAATACCGTCTGCCGGACATCACCAAGACGAAGAGCCTCAGCCAGGACATTGCCGAGTCTGACACCTCTCCCGTCGCCGACCTGACACGACCGCCCACGCCACCACCCAAGGATACCCCACCCCTGCGCATGGAAGAGGAGGTCTCCGTGCTCGACAGCAACAATGACATGGACGTTGCGTCCTACTTTGCCCGGCGACACCTGCACCGCACAAACTCCATCTACACCTTATCCAAGGCCAGCTTCACCAACCAGATCCAGCAACTAACATCCATGAAGCTTCCACCTACCACCATCGCGTCTGAGATCACTGCACTGCCCTCCTCCACACTTGCTGGCAGAGCGCTGCATAGCTCAGCGAACGACATCCGCCTATGGATGGCCAAGGCTACCGAGGTGCTCAACGGGCTCGATGCCGACGACGATGTCGAGTGGGCCGCTGCAGCTGGGCGAGAAGGACTGGCTGAAGTCGATGCTGCGATTGGCAAGTTCGAGGGTCTGATTACCGTCTACATCACCGCAATTGAGGATTTGCAGTCGCGGCCGGACATTGCACTGCTGCCTCTCAAGGACCAGACAACCCTCGTCACTCAGATGGAGGAGATTGTCGGTAACTGGAGCGAGATCAAACGTACACTCAAAGGGATCAAGAACCAGGTCGAGATCGCCATGGAGTGGGAAGAACTTTGGAACTCGGTGCTTGGCGAGATTGGTGCCGAAGTAGAGAACCTCAGCCGTTTAGTGTTTGAGATGGAAGAGCGCAGACACCGTGTCATATCCGACTCTGTCGCCGAATCGGCAGAGAAGTTCGACATCGCTGATCTCGAAACAATTGTAGAGGACACGCCACGACATGCGAAGATGCACAACAACCGGTTTAGTATGCCGCCCACGCTCACTGTCATGTCGCCAATCTCGCCGATTCCTCAGATTGAGCAAGAGAATTCGCGCCTGCTAGAAATCTTTGCCAAGCTGCAACCTCTACGTGCGTCGCTTGACTTTCTTCCCATGCGACTAGCCTCGTTTGAAATGAGAGCGAGCACCATGTTCCCTTCTGCTTGCGATGAATTGATGCGCAGGAAGGATCAATTGGAGAAGCAGGAGGAGAACCTCGAAGCAGAAGCAGACGCGCTGCGAGAGGAGCTAGGAGAGGACAAGTGGGTGCACAGCTTCCGACAAGCTGGCAGCAAAGCTGTCGCCATGTATGATTCGTGCATGAAGAGCATACAAAGACTGCAGCAATCTGTTGAAGACGGTGATGACGAGAAGCTCGGCTCGCGCATCTCCAGTTACAAAGACAAGAGCGACCATTACCCGCCGTCAATGAAGCGAGTCCTCGAGCTGATCGATATTGAGATGAAGCACAGGTCGACCGTCAACGGCGAGATCCTACGCATTCAACAGGATGTCAGGCAGAAAATGTCCGATCTGGAAAAGGAGATTCAGCAGATGGACGCCATCCTGGATGATGTCTCCGCATCACGCAAACTTCGAGACTCTGTGTCCACGGTATTATCTGCTCGCACTGAAGCTTCAATGTCCAACTCTGCAATGGACACTCCGGGCAGCTCACCTGCATCGAGTGTGGTGATGAGCCGAAAGGGCAGTGATTATGGTTCCGTAACTCCAGCAGGCCGAAAGTCACGTCAATCCAGCACTTCCACCACGAAGTCTTCCGTGCCATCCAACCGCCGCTACTCGAGTTTGCCCATCGTACCTGGCAGCGTACCTCGCAAATCGTTGCCCGCTACGTACCTGGAGCCGACTGTGTCTCGAACCATGGCAAGCACACCGTCACGAACAAGTCGCTCGTCGACGCCTACCACTGAGCGCACTCTCAATAAGCCTCGATGGAACGCGAGCACCAACATGCGCGATACTGTCGTTGGACACCACTACAAGCCACTTTCCTCGACAGCATCTTCGCCGTACCGCAAAGGAGGCGAAACTCCCTTACGAAGCGTCTCTGGACAGTCGTCAATCCCTATTCGAAGCCCACTTGGTCGTTCTTCAATGCTCTCGCCACCTCCATCCGCCCATTCGGCATCCGCAACGCCAGCAAAGTCGTCTTTGAGACGTCCTGTGGCAAGTACAATGCAGTCGCCATCCACACCTCTCAAGAGTCCAAGCTTCATGGACTCATCACCAGCTTCGGGCCGCCGTGTGACAATAGCAGAAGATGACAGCACCCCTCCCACTGAGGAGAGCCCAATCGCCCGCCGCGCTGCGCGCCCAGCTAGCGCAATGAACAGTCGCCGCACAAGCCTCCTGCCCACACCTAAGCCACGGATCGCATCGGCATCAACCCTGACTCCTGCCTCCACGCCCGCTCGTACTACCAGCAGGCTTGAGAACGCCGAGGAAGGCAGGAAGAGTAGAGCCGGTGATGGTCGATCCAGTCGCGTCAGCGGCCGTCAATCGAGTCTTGGTGTTACTGGACGTCAGTCAAGTCTTGGTGTGAGTGGCCGGCAGTCAAGCGCAGGTGACAGGCCGGTTTGGAGATAGGCTCTCTCAAAGCGATCACATCTCCTGGATACCTGAGGTTTCACCTCAACTTCTACCTTCTATGCTTCTGGATCCTGGTTGGTCCAAAGTTCCCAGTTCAGGTCTGAATCAACAGTCCGATTGTTTAGCATGTCCAAAGCGAGCAAATTTTACAGTGGCGCAGGGTTACATGCGCCGGCGTTTAGGGAGGTTGGGAGAAAGTATCCTATACCCCGGTGTCTGATTGTTTGATTTATTGTGGGCTTTTGATTTCGAATAAAGCGTCTTCATATCATGTACACCATCTGCCAATAGCCTTTAGCATAACACATCAGGCTGAGCATGAGTTTGTACCCACGCATTCAGATTGCAATCGGTCAAGAGGTGTCGTGCTACTGTAGCACGAGGGGATTAATGGAACTCTGAGCGAACAAACGAGCAATGTAGAGATAGAAGATACCATTCTAGATCAATCCAAGTCTCGAATACTACCTCGCCCCGCTTCAGACACCAACGATCTACACATGCCAACTCTTCAAGCCTCAACAACACCGATACACCTCCTCCCTCCTGGGACTCCTCATTGCCTCTTTCTTAACCCATCCATGCGTGATCCTGCACGCTGTGGTCACATTCTCTACCTATATGCTCATACATGTTGTTACAAAACGCTTTCTCGTCCCTGTGCTTGTCGCGCCGCCCGATGGTGTGGAGACGCCCATCGCCAGGACAGAGGATTTGAGGCACGCAATGTGCGAGTAGTAATCATAGAAGGTGTTTGATCGGGGTATCGTCACGATCGTAGGCTACGAGTAGCTAAGAGTCTGGTCTCTGAAACACATATACCCATTCACTCACGTACACGTGAATTCATTTCATATCATGATCTGTGGCCAATTCCAACGCCACCGTCAATCATGGATGCGACTCACTTCATCCACGATTAACGCCACAACTAGCACCTGGCATTGGCTACTCTCCAGAAAGCCTCGGCCTTCGACCGGATCCAGTTGACCATGATGGATGTCGCATAGCATCCGACGTACAAGAATATGGTGATTGTGACACCCACTGCGACACTGTACGAGGAACCGATGTTCAAGCTCGAGGACGAGCATTACCAGTCCAATCCCCAACTCCTAGTACAGAACTCCAGCACAAATGGATACACTGAGCTAGACACTGCTAACCTTGATAACACTCAGAGTCCCCTAGCAACCTCTACCGATACAGGTGATGCTGCCCAACAGCTCGAAAGTACAGACAACGTCTGCCATCATATCCTTGACATGTACACCATACCGACAGCATCCATCTGTACATACTACACACAATGTCTGCTACCAGATGCAAGTACTCCGGAGTCTTCTATGTGATTACAGACATGTCCAAGATAACATAAACACGTGACCAAAAAGCGACATTATGAATCGTGGCGCGACATCATCGCCACATCGAAACCCAGCCGTTGAAATCCAGCCAAGCGAAGCAAAGCAAAACAAATACAGCCAATGAGGCGAAAATAGAAGCAAGTGAGTACTCGAGGTTCGTGTTCCAAACGATGTCAGAATCAGAAGAACGATGCATTGTTCATCGCACGCCAAAGCGCGTCTGACTAAGCGCCTCATCTTCCGTTACTCACTGGCCACACTCCCAAACCTGCTTCACACTACCTACCAATACATGACATCGCCCATCGCACATCGGCAGCAACGCGACACACAGCAATCGAAATGATTTAGAAAGAACTAACCGCGTCTTTCTGCCTTGCTTGCAGTCTTTACTCTGCACTTACCCAGAAAATTACAGCAGAAGGACTTCACATCCCACCATGCAGTAAGTCCCCGTCCCCCTCCTCTCCTCCTTTCCCCCCAAACACCCCATCCCTGTGATGAGCGGAGACCGCTGGCTTTGAACCCCAGCGTACCCTCCATCCCATACACTTGACCCGAGAGCTCCCCATCCCCATCCCATTTCGATGCCTTCCCGCATTTCGCCATCTCTTTTCTTGTGGTTGGTCGCGGCGAGCGTGCTAGCCTGGAGAGAGTGGTGGGTGGAGTGGTGGAGAACAGGGGGAAGGGGGGCTTGATGTAGAGGATAAGATAGCTCTGAGTGATGGATGTTGCTGGACGTTGGGTGTGGAGTTCTGGATGCTGGATGCTGGAGCTGACTTTGTGGTGATTAGGTTGGTTGAGGAGAGGGGTAGAGGGGAATTAGGGTCTGGGGGTAGTTGAAGTACAACGACGCAGGATTAGAGGAACGGGTTTGGTAGAAGTAAAGTATGGTATATCTGAACGTCTAGTGGTATCTCCCAGCGCTTCAATCGAAGCGCAATTGCATTTTTCTCTCCCCAACGCCATGACGATCACTCAAATGAATCGTGTTCCAACGCCTACCTACCTAATAAACACCCCCTTCCAATATCGGCACAAACTCCGCATCTTCCCTCACCTCCTGCGGCGTCGGCCGTAGATCCAGCACCAACCCATCGTCCTCCTTGTCCCCATCTTCTGCCTCTTCTTTTACTACCACCTCAGGCTCTACATACCACAACTCCCTCTGATTCCGCAACACAGCCTTCTGCAGAATCTGGCTCATGGCCTGCATAACACTAACACTAGCACTCTCTTTGACCTTACTCTTCCGCAGCGTATGATGGCGCAGAAAATTGCCATTACAGTCACTAATCGGATACGGCAGATTTGCATCGGCGACGAAGCCAGGCCAGCCAATGGCATCGTCGCAGGCAATACTCACAATGGTCTCGGGTGTGTGGTTGAAGTCGTAGCGAATGTATTCTGAGAAAGCGCGCTGCTCGTGCGACCACTCTTGCTTCCAGCGTCCGCACCCGGGATACCGCGTCTCGGACGTGCAGTCTTTCCACGCGGCCAGCATGTCCATGGTAGTGGGGAGGTTCTGGGCGACGACGAATCCGGTGTTGAGCACACGGAGGCCCTGGCTGTCGGTGCTGATGGATTCGTTGTCACGGATCTCCTCCGTGTCCCAGGGGAGTGCCATGGAGGTTGTGCGGCTGATGCCCCAGCGGTTGAAGAGCCACTCGAGGGGGATTTCGAGGTGCGAGACGGTCACGTCGGCGTCCATGGCAACGACAAAATCGTACGAGGGGACTAGCTCGTGGAATGCGTGCGGCATGATCCACGTGTCGTAGTGGTCGGCAATGTGGCGGGCCGAGTAGAGTTTGTAGTCGTAGCCGTGGATTTGTGCGTATAGGTAGTGGTTCATGATGGCGCTGGACACGAGGCCGCCGCCGCTCATTTCGAGGCTCTCCCAGTCGAGGGTGTCGGGATTGAGGATTCCATTTTCGCCAGTGGGGACGCGGGTGTCAATGTCGACAATAAGAACCTTCTTCCCAAGTGGCTCTGTCCATATTGTTTCCTTGCCGCCTTCAAAGTACTTTCCAGTTGAGTCGCGATATTCAGGATCATTGGCGTCGACTCTGATACTGTCGAAAAGGGCTACAAGAATATCGCGTAGGTTGGGTTTTGAGGACCTGGGCTGCAATCAGGCATTGAAAGGTAAAGGTAATTCTAATATGCGTACCTATACGGCGACTTCGCCAAATTATCAGACTTGACGTTTACTGGCTCATGGTGCTGGAAGAGGAAGAAGGAGAAAGACGCGATTACGAGGAAGACTGCAAGTGCAAGGTAGTAATAACGCTGTGTAGCCAACATATTGAATATAACAGTGAATGCACGCAGAAGAAAGAAGGGACCGGATGACCACGCTGGATGCAAAAGAGGAACAGGAGTGCAGGGTGGGAAGCCAGCAGTTCAAGTATAGCACCGAAACCTTAATCATTTGGAGTTGCGCGACCCTGGGCGTTCTTTACGGGCCGGCACTTGTAGAGGCTTGGTTTGCAGAAGACGCCTATTCTGGCACTGGGCTGTCGATAGTTTGCACGTTGTGCCTGGAGGCGTCGTAATCTCGAACCAGGATAGTTATTGTTGATCAAACCTTCAGACTAAAGTACGCCGTGTCGGCGGAACTCTCCACAATCTTACACATCAGAGCCCGACCCTCGTATGCAAGTGTGCAAGCCGTTACGCCAGATCCCATTGACGTATCTGAACGCATCTTGATAAAACAATATCCCAACTGTGCAAGGGGCCAGTTGCACCGTAGTTCTCAATGCGAGCAACGCAAGGGGGCAATCCTTCCCGTTCGGAGGATTAGGCTTGTGGTGGCTGACTGATAAGCTGAAGGTTGACGGTTGAAATTGGCTAGACAGGGCCGAAGTGTCACTTGTAGTAGTCGAGGCTTGGAGGGGCTGACATGCGCAGCGATCCGAGATTGGATTCCAGCGTAGTCGCTTGTGGTAAGTAGCACTTGGTGTTTTGGCGCCAGATCCGGGAATTCTCATTGGCTACGAAGAGCAACGCAACTCGATGACGAATCGCGCGATAGCAAAAACATCAGCTCCTTACTCTTTACAGACAAGTCTCGCATCTTGTCAGCTCAGCCTTCTGCGCGCGGGATCCAGGGATGTGGAGCGATTTGAATGTCCCGCCCACGATCTGCGCTCTAGCCATCGTCGGTGGCCCTTGTAGCCATGTCCAGAGATGGGATATCAAAGAGTGTTGTCAGCTACCGAAGCAACAGGGGTAGTGACTCGGTCGGTGCTTTTACAAACACTCAAGAACGAGATCTGCATTCCAAGAACGTTCCGTGCGGCCCTTTGAGTCGGCGCGAAGGAATGGCTCGGCTGTATAATCTTAAAGATTACTTTTGACATGGAAATGGCTTGAGTCGTTTGCAGATCCGAAGCACATTCACATGCTGTATGTCCGTATCAGCAAGGGAGAATACGAGACTTCGAGTCAAGTCAACGTCGAAGCCAGTGTAATCTACATCCTCCTCTTCACTCTTGTCAAGGCGCGCTCAACTACGTTCCGTCCGAGCTGGGGTATGCTCTGAGCGATGTAACCTTTTACATCTTTTTCAAGACCTTCTGTATCTTCTTCATCGTGCACATCGGTTGCGACAGGCCTAACCTCGTACTGTCTCGGCGCATCTCGCAACCCTGGCCAGATGTCTAGAGGTAGAAAGTCGCCCTGGGCAAGTGCAAACTGCTCCCTTGCGCGCTCATCTTCGGTGAAGAGTCTGTCCAGCTCTTTCTGTGCCTCTTCAGCCTTTCGTTTCGCTTTTTCGTGTCGCCTTCGGCGGGACGACACCTCGACGAGCAGCTCTGCATAGGCTAGGTCGAAACGTTCGTAGAAGTCGCGCTGATTTTCCCACTCTTCAATCCCATTCAAGAGTGTAGGTCTTGTATCGTTGAGCCATGAGATATGAAATGAGCGCGACGTGAGGACGTGGGACCTGACCTCTGCCGTGATCTGTGCTATCATCTGCAGTATACTTGCGAGCGCCGACGCCTCGTTACGGAGATGGTTGATATGGTTCTCGATTTGATTGAGAAGGAATGTCATCTCAGCACCTCGCTCTCGTATCTCTGAGACAACCTCTTCCACCTCCTGAGCATCCTTTTGCAGCACAGCCAGCATCTCTTGGCGCTCATCCTCACTCATGGGCTCGGGGGGCGCTGCAAACTCGTCGCCAGACTGAGAGGGAGCGTCGCCTGTGGCTTGTGTGGCGGCGGCTGAACCTCCCTCTGTATGTCGCAGCGCCGTGACGCATAGATCGTAGTGCTGGACGAGGCCCTGGAAGGCTTGTGCAGCTTCCTTTGCATGCCCTTCCAGGTCGTGGTAGAGGCTTGGTATGGGACTGGGATGGGACGAGGTTGCAGGGGTGAGTGGGACGTTGTCGATGGAGGAGTGGAGGTTGTCAAGGGACGTGTCGAATGCATCGTTGCTGTCGCCGAGTGTGGCCAGGGCTTCGTTGTAGCGGTCGATGCAGGCGCGCAGGGTGCCCTCGAGGTTGGACACGGCGGTGCTGTCGATGAAGTCGTAGAGGTGCTTTTGCGGGGTGCCAGGAGGCTGCAGGACGGCTTCGATGGGCGTCTCGCGCAGGACCGTGAGGGTCGAGTTGAGGCCGGCGAAGGAGGTGTCGACGTCGTGCAGCAGTTGCTGGGGCGTGTTAGCAGGCCAACGTGCAAGATGGCACTGGCGGTACCTTGAACTCGGCCTGGACCTCGGCTTCGACTGCATCTACACCGCGGCGGACAGCTTCGAGGGTGTCGACCTGGTGGTGTACAATGTTGCGTATGGAAGCATTCTTGGCAGCTAGTATGGCATTCTCCTCGAGCAGCTCTCGCGCAGTGGTGACGATGTCGTTGGCGCGCCAGAGCACCGTTTGCGAGTTGAGAGAGCGCTTGGAGGCGACAAAGTGGTTCACGAGCGTCTCGAGCGTCTGGGGACTGTCGCGATCAAGATGGAGGGGTGGTCGCGAGCCGGCGCTGCTGGTCGAGGACGCTCGCGACCGGGGAGAAGCCATGGCGGCGGGAGAAGGGCGCAGGCAGCAAGCATGCAGACGATGTTAGAAGACGCAGACGCAGACGCAGACGCAGACGCAGACAGTTGTGCACAGCTACGCGTTGAGCAGCATGGATGGCAGTTCTAGACAGCTACACAGCTATACAGCTACAACAGGTACTGAAACACTGAGAGCCAAGGAGCCCGCGGATGCTGGTGGCAGTTCCGCTCTTTACCCCAACATTCACGGTGGCGCTTACCGCTAGCTGCATAGCCAGGATGAACCAGGATGGCCGGGAGGACCAGGGTCTTTGCGCTATCGCTCCTTCACGTCGAGATAAGCAGGAGCACGAGAGCACCAAGACGCACAGCAGCAGCAGCAGTGTGCATACGAGACGGCCCAGGCGGCTGACAAAACTGTCGAGTCGAGTCGAGTCGAGTCGCGTCGCGTGCCGATTGCGTGCAAAAGTTTCTTCCAGCATAGTCGGCAGAGTTTTGCAAAGCCTGAGTAATAGTTACTGGGCCCCGGCAGGCGTTGCGTGCTCAGCGTCGCCATATGGCGCAATTCGGCTGGTCGGCGGCGGCGACGATGACCCTTCACCCCCACACCGCTGCCAACGCCTGTGGGCTCGCATCAAAAGCAGGCCGTCTCCTCTTGCTGCGCTCCATCCATCCATTGATTGCTGCATCGCCGTCGAGCCCTCGCAGCCTGCGCTGTTCCTGCCATAGACTGCGCTCACGTCCGCCGACCGCCCATCCTTCTGCGCTTGGCACAGGACCCTGTCATCACCAGCGACCACCAGCACGCAATACCGCCCTCGGGCCTCGACAGCAGCACAAGCTCACACGCTCGCCGCACGCCTATTCCCATGCCTGAGAGCCTCCCGGGCGCCCGCGCTCTCACATCCCCCTGCGCCCGCACAGGACACCTCTGGGGTGCTCCACACTAAGATGGCGTCAAATACCACCCACACCGTCACCACGCTCGCAACCGACCGCTCCCGCGCGCAATCTGCCACTACCACTGCCACTGCCACTGCCACGGTCGCTGCCCTCCCCAAGCGACGCCGCACGTCCCGGCGCGCCCACCTCCCCGACGATCCTGCCATGCCTACTTCGACCGACCCACACACGGCCCTGATGCAGGGCCACGACCACGAGCACGCCTCGGAGCGCTCCCGACACCTCCTGGGCGAGAAAGCTGAAGAGACCGAGGAGGCCCAGGCTAGCAAGTCCAAGAAGATTGAGAAGATGATCACCCCCTACCTCGCCCAACACATCCCCCACCAGTACAACCCCCTCGGCCGCCCAGACGCTCTTCCTGGCCACGGCAACACAAAGTTCTGCTACCGTCACCGCCCCGACCTCCTGTGTCGACGGCAGGCCGACGAGCCCTCCATGGAGCAGCTGCAGCAGGTACGCCTTGATCTTCACCCCTTCACCCACCACCGCCACCACTAACATGCACCAGGAACTTGGCCGCGAGTCACAGGCCGACCAGCAGAGCATTGCCAACGTGTGGTCTCTCTTCTCTGCTGCCCCCTCTCGACACCGCAATCTCATGCTCCAGGGCATCCTCGCACAGTGCTGCTTCCCCCAGCTCTCCTTTGTCGCCTCGTCGGTCCGCAACCTCATCAAGATCGACTTCATTGGCGCCCTGCCCACCGAGCTCGGCTTCAAGATCCTCTCGTACCTCGACACCACATCGCTGTGCAAGGCAGCCCAAGTGAGCCGGAGATGGCGCTCGCTCGCCGACGACGACGTGGTCTGGCACAAGATGTGCGAGCAGCACATTGACAGGAAGTGCACAAAGTGCGGCTGGGGGCTGCCGCTGCTCGACAGGGCTCGCCTGCGACACGAGAAGAGGAGGATCCAGTTGCGAGCCTCAGGCCGTGGCATTAACGAATGGTCGCCCAACATCATGCCCGCGCCCGAGGCCTCAGAAACCCCAATCACCCTGGTACACCGCCACTCTGATGCCTCCGATACCACGACAGGAACCAAACGTTCCGCCCCAGAAGACTCATCCTCATCAGAGTGTTCGTCAAAGCGAACATGTACCGACGTCTCCATCAAGGACGAGGCCCAAGACCAATTGGCCTCCTACTTTGACCAACCCAAGAAGCGACCATGGAAGGACGTCTACAAGGACCGCTTCAAGGTCGGCACCAACTGGAAGTACGGACGCTGCTCCGTCAACATCCTCAAAGGACACACCAACGGCATCATGTCGTTGCAGTTTGACGACCGCGTCCTCATGACGGGATCCTACGATGCCACCATCAAAGTCTGGGACATCAAAACAGGCAAAGAAATCCGGACACTTACGGGGCATACCGCTGGCATTCGTTGTTTGCAGTTTGATGACGCAAAGCTCATTACAGGCAGTCTCGATCACTCCATCAAGGTATGGAACTGGAGGACCGGCGAACTCATCAGAACCCTCAACGGCCACTCGGATGGCGTCATTGGCCTCCACATGGCCGACAAGCTGCTTGCATCGGGATCGTCCGACCACACCATCATGGTGCACGACTTCAACAACTACCAGCGCATCACACTGCGCGGGCATCTGGACTGGGTCAACTCTGTCAAGATCGATCTCCCCTCACGCACACTGTTCTCAGCATCCGACGACATGACTGTCAAGCTGTGGGACCTTGACACGAAGCAGTGCATCAAGACGTATGAAGGTCATGTCGGCCAGGTGCAGCAGGTCCTACCCCTGCCTCATGACTTTGAGATTGACGAAGACGACTTCAATGCCAACGCCAACACCGACACTTCCGACACAGCCTCCCAGGCAGCCTCGGACACTGAGCAAGCCTTGCCCTCTTTCTCTGCCATACAAGAAGAGTCCATCTTTCCCAACGACCCATCACGCCCCAGCCCACCATCTTACATGCTCACGGGTTCCCTCGACGGCACTATTCGCCTTTGGCACGTACCGTCAGGCCGATGTGTGCACCGCTTCTTTGGCCACGTCGAGGGCATTTGGTCGCTTGCCGCCGACTCGCTGCGTGTAGTGAGCGGTGCCGAGGACAAGACGATCAAGATCTGGGACCCACGGACCGGCAAGCACGAGAGAACGCTGACGGGCCACACGGGCCCTGTGACTTGCGTGGGTCTCAGTGATGAACGTGTTGTCAGCGGCGGTGAAGACGGCACCGTGCGCATCCATTGTTTTACAAGCGTCTGAGCGATATTCC
This sequence comes from Neodidymelliopsis sp. IMI 364377, assembly GCA_027946375.1. Classification (NCBI taxonomy): domain Eukaryota; kingdom Fungi; phylum Ascomycota; class Dothideomycetes; order Pleosporales; family Didymellaceae; genus Neodidymelliopsis; species Neodidymelliopsis sp. IMI 364377. Next base: position 917 of record JAPEUT010000065.1, on the reverse strand, counting down.
CTGCCCATGTTCCCGATTTCAAATGGCTCACTCCCCTTTAGCATGGCGTTTCTCGGATGGGCCTATTCACAAAACTGTATTCTCAAGCGGGCGGCGTCCCCAAAAGCCTCGAAAAAGTTGGCTCTGCATCTGTACTGCGTTGTTGGACATGTACATGACTTGATTGTTTTCCCGGCTTTCCATCTGCCTCTAGCTAGATACCCTTTTGCAATCTATCGACTTGTCAATTCATACATTCTGTATTTCTAGTCCCTCTGATCTAGATGCAAGACGTGCTACTCACCCCCCATGGCACCATGGCATCCACCTACCTCTACTTGTAGGTACTCCGGACACGCTCGGCATGGCGTGCTACCTCGCCATACCTACTTGTCGATCCGTCATGCGCGGACTGGACTAGCCAACTAATAACTAGATCATGGTAGTACAAAGGCGTGTCTTGCGCTGTTTTTTTTTTCCCATTCTTTACTTTGCTGTCTTTGGCCTTTTCTGCTGAGGTCTGTTTGGCGTGTGCTGTTCAAGTGGTAGAGTCACGTACGGTATAGGGTGAAGGAATTATACGCATGGAGAGAGAGAGGGGGGTGTAAATTCATCACCTTTACTTCTCTTTATCCTTGACTCTATCATCATTAGCATTGGCATTAGCATTGTTGTTGTTGTTGTTGTTGTTGTCGTCGCTCTCGTCAAGTTCCATCCTTCTCATAGGAGTAGTAAGAAGAGAGGCATTTTAAGGCGTAATTGCCGCAAACTAAGCCTTTCTCTACCCATCCCATCCCATTCCACCCAGACCAGACCATATCGTCGAATTACCGGTACTTGTATGCTGTGACACGACGGCTTGTTTTGATGCGGGGTTTTGGGATTGGACTGGATTGGTTTGGGTGGGTGGGATTAGTCTGGGTAGGGTAGGGTAGGGA
>JAPEUT010000064.1:0-107021 GCA_027946375.1 Neodidymelliopsis sp. IMI 364377 | reverse complement strand
CCCCCCCACACCAGCTCCCTCCACAACTCCCCTCCCTCACCCGCCTGATAAAAATCAAAGAGCGCACACTCACTCACCTCCGCTCAGCCGACAAGCGCGCCTACAAAGCCTACACCCGCGCACGAAAAAAGCTCGCCTCGAAAAAATGTCGCGATCTGCAGAGTGAAGGGGCCAAGAAGTGGTTTTGCCAGTTGCAGAAGTGTGCGGATGAGATGAGGAATATTGCGGTAGGTAATATCGCTTGCTTACTCCCGCTTTCTTGTTTTATTCTTTGCCCTTGTTATCCCTCCTTGGTTTTGGCATTTGCTCTAGCTGCTACGAGAGAATTCCTCCCATTACGTTGTATACGGCGGGTAAGTGTTGGAGGCTATGGCGACTGATGCAGGGTAGGTGCACATCGAAGCTGAGGAGGCGGCGTTGGTGGCGTTGAGGAACCGGAGGGCAGAGATGGTGCAGAAGGACAGGAGTGAGTTTTCGGCGGAGCTGCTTGAGAGATGAGGGGGTGCAGATGGTGGTTGAAATACTCTATTAGTTGGTATGAATGAGAGAGTGGCCTCACTCAGGGCTTCGTAGTCGACAGACAGGGGTGTAATCTTGATGTAGTAATAACGACTGATGTCAGACAACTCCTGAGCTACTACCACTCCACAACTTCATCTCCTCACTCTCACTGCACACCTCCCGGCTACACTCTCAAACTCGACGTGATTAGGTTTTGAAGATTGTAGTATTCATTCTAGATATAGATTGCTCAAAGTACAAGGGATGGATCAAAATCTCCAGTCATCCGCTCAGATGAGTTGCCATCAAGTAGCCCGAGCGCGTGAGTTGCTATAACATTGGGGTAATACAAGGGGGTTTCTCGTCTTCCATCCAATATGTGGTTGGGATGGTTTTTATTCTACCAAGATGATCAAATGTCAAGAACCGCGCAGCAGTCCGCTGGAGTCGTAAGACAGCCGAAACGCCAGAACGCAGCATCGAAAACGGATTAGGGGAATCGAACAAGTAGCTTAGTAAAGCAGGTGCGGCCGTGGCGGGTATGGTGGCGCAGTGTGGTCATAAATTGGTCGTGCTTGACCCATGGGTGCTCGGACAATCGACCCCAGGAATCCAGAAGACGTTCGTTCTTAGCGCTTGCGCACGCAGAAGAAGAGACCAGTACGTCCCAAGAACCACAGGCATCCAAGGAAACGAACCAGAGCCAGACCGGCGGTTGCCCAAAGAAGGGCCTGGAAGAAATGGGCGGTACGGGTGGTGGCAGACGACTGTGAGGCGTTAGTGTGAATGACTCAAAGGCATAGACGTGGTGAAAGTGTATAACTTACCGAGAATCCGAATCGGTCGAAGCTGTCCTGGGTTACAACGACGGCAAGCAGAACGTTGGAACCAATCCAGAGCGTACACAGATGGGTACGGAAAGCCTTGTACGAGTCCTCAAGAGTCTTCTCGTTGCCCTCGACAGGAGGCACGTAAGGAGCCAGAGCACGCTTGACGGTAGCCTCGAACTGACTGTCGATGTCGGCCTGTGGCAAATCTGGCTCTTCAATGACCGTGGTTTTACCATCGGCACCCTTTTCAGTCTTCGCAGAAGGCAGAGCTTCAGCCTTGTCCGATCCCTTTGTACCCCAAGAAACATCGTGCCAGTTGGAGAAGGCGTAGACATTGAGGATGTTGACGTAGGACGACATGATGAGAAGGTATTGAGGGAACGATGTAAACATGTGCCACGGGTCCATGTACAAGAACGACGCAACATAGTACAGACCGAACGTAGCAGCAAGCGCAATGATAATGATACCGACACCACTTGACGAGAAGAAAGAATCGGCAAACGCGGAGGGCGACGATGTATCGAGTTTCTGCGAGGTTGGGTTCGTGAAAGCTTGAACGACGAGGTAGATGGACAGGATGACAATGTAGAATTGGATCAATCCGAAGACAGTGAATGAGATCAGGTAAGACCAGACGGAACCCTTGGGTCTGTTACCAAAGGCCAGAATGAACTGCAGACCGAGGAAAGCCAGGTAGACGTATTGTACGACGGTGTTGAAGACTGGTGTGACACTGTTTCCAAAGGGCCAGGCTTTCTTGTTATCAGTAGGAGTACCAACCAAATCCATGATAACAGCGGTAGTAAGCCAGAAGGAAGCCATAGAGAACCAAGCCAGGATAGTGTTACAGGTCGTGTAGATCATTTGGATGTGGAGGAAGAACATGCGGAGAATGTTGTGGCCAGACTTGTACATGCGGCCGAAGTGAAGAAGCGAGTAGATACCGGCGGCAAAGGAACCGTTGAGCCAACGACGACGCTGACCGATGAATTCAGCGACACCTTCGGGAACGTCAGTCTCACCCTTGGAGGCCTTCACATAAGTAAGATGCCACTTGGAACCGGCCTTGGCGACCAGCTCGAAACAGAGAATACGATCTTCGGCCAAGAACATGTTCTTCTTGAAAATGTTCATGCCTTCGATACCCTTCTTTCCGAGGATCTTGGCGAGGGTGTGGTCACCGTGGAAGTACTGCTCGAGCGGCCTGCCCATGATGGCGCGGTAACGGTAGGCGGAGAAGGCACCGGGCAAGACAGACACGTATCCGAAAGACGATTCCAGCGGCTTGTCAAGAATGTTACTGATCTTGTACTCGAAGTTCTGCGACGCAACGAGCGGGTTGAGCAGGTTCTTCCAGCCCTTACCCAACATGGCGTGGATCTCACCACAAGCACCACCGAGGTCCTTGTCGTTGTAGAAAGCCTCCCATAGAGCAAGCAGGGACTTGGGACCGGGCTTGGTACCGGCATCGAGCAGAATGCAGACTTCGGGGTTCAGAATGCGACCAATAGCTGTGAAGAGCCATCTGTGGGAGTTAATCTTCTTAGTGTTCTTCTGCTTCAAACAGAACATCATCTGAACGGGGGGAAGCGTGCTGGCGCTGTCGTCATGGGGACGGATGAGCTGCTGGTTGGGCGTGACCGACAGCTGAGTGGTGTACTCGAACTGGGCGTTGTTAGGTATAGTCGAAACTGCTTTTTTTGGCAAGAACTTACAATGTGAGCAACGGTCTCGTTGCCGTCAATGTCCTTCTTCATGACACCGTCCTGGTAGATACCGATGGTTGCGAGCAGATCGAGCGTGCCCTTGTCGCAGGGGTCAATACCGTCGAAAACCAAGCAGACAACGATTTTCTGCCAGGCAGGACCACCCTTGTTCCAGAACTCGGACTTCTTCAGGTTGACAATGTCGCGAATGTTCTGCATGACACCGTGCAGAGTTCGGGCTGTCAGCACCTTGTCTTCGTTGTAGTATGTGACGGCGATGAGCAGCTCCGTGTGGCGGTTGTACATGGCTGGACGCAGATTGTAGCCGTTCTTCAGGGTGAAGTCGTTGGGGTCACATGTCGCAGCGGTGTCTGGCAGCTGTCAGCGTCGCAGCCTCGAAACAAGGGCAGAACAGGGCACTTACATCGCATGTGGGTAAACTCCTCGCTGCCGCTCTCGAGGTCGTTGCGGTACTTGGCCTGAATGGCGTTTTGGATGGCGCTGGGCACGGGGTAGTCGGCGCTGAGAACGGAGCCTTGCACGAGCTTGACCTTACGGGTCATGCCACGCTTGAGGCCACCGGCAGCAGCGACGGCACCACCGGGCTGCTGGCGCTGTCGCCAGGCCTCGGTTGAGCTGGTCTCGCTCCTCTGGTATGGCGAGGTTGCACGGTTGGGGGCGCCGAAGTCAGCAGCAGGCTCGTAGCCGCCCGTAGCCGAGTAGACGTCGGAGCCGCCATGGGCCTCGCTGGGGTACTGTGTCGGGCGGTCGGTCGCGTACGTCTCTGTCAGGCTGTAGGTCGAGTGCGGGCGGTTCTCAGGGTGACCGTAGAAGGGGTCCTGTTGGGTGCCGGCCGCATTCTCGTGCAGCAGCGAGCGGCCGACCTCGTCCTCGTCGTGCCTGCCTGGAGTGTACTGCAGTAGCCGTTAGCCTTCACATTCACGTGCACAGTCTGCTGTCGCGTCTCGTCGACAGGCGCACAGGGGCGGCCACGCACTTCGGTGTTATGGGCGTCCCCATAGTTCTGCTGGTTGTACGCCATGACGTGCAGCGGTCAAGGGGCTGGCACTACAAATGGCGGGGGTCCAGTGGACGTGATGGTGTGCGTGTAGTGCGGATGAGTGCAAATGGAAAACGAAGGAAAGAGCGCACAGCTGGGGTGATAAAGGGCAGGAATGTCTGGCACAGCTTTCAATTCTCCTCAGCTCGACATGAGCGACAGCGCCTCGTCCCGTCTCGGCCTAGCGCCTGACGCTAAGCAGCGGTCAAATGTGAAACGAGACGAGGAATGGCGAACTACCTTGTTTTACAATGCGGGTGGCCCAGTCCTTCATCAGAATGCGAGTGTGCAGTACCGCCGAACCCTGTACGCGCCTTCTTGAAGCAGCTGCGATTGTCCTGTCCCCAGAAAAGCGTTGCTAAAAGCCTGTTGCTCTCGTTGTGCAACTGGCAGGCGCACACGATCCGTCGGCCGTCATGGCACGCCCGTCTGCGCTCGGACGCCTTCACAGCCTAAAATTAGAGACACCTTATTCAGCGCCGCTGACTGCTCAGCCTCACTACCACCGTTGTAGCCAGTAGACAACCATGGCAGCTCATTGCATCGCCGTGTCCGGCGGCGTTGATTCTATTCCCGAAGTGCGTTCCTGCATCCGCCACTTGGGCAGGACAAGGACACGCTCACCGCTGTCGCCGTCGGCGTGTTGCTACAGCGCCTGTTCAATGTTGATTGTTTGCATGCACCCTGCACACCGGCGAGCGTCTTTGCTGGATTGGCCGTTGCGCGTCCCTTCATGCTCCATCAAGCTAGATGTCGCCCTGTCAACGTCAGCAAACACGCCGGCACACACAGGCAACATCCCCGCTGCACATCTCTCCAAGGCTGTAGAGCGCTGCGCTTCTTCGTGGACTTGTACACTGGAGACGTGCAGTCTTACTATGCACATGACACATCGTACGGTCAACAGGCGTGCAGCGCCTCAGCCCTAGTTGTTGCTGTGCCCCGCCGCACTGCTGCGTTGGCATCAAATCTCACTTCTCTCGCCCATCTTCTAGAAGGGCGTTGCAGGGACCACCCAGAAGATTAAGCTCTCCTTTTCGATGCGGTGGGTCCCGCAGTCCCTGGATCTAACCTCGCCGTTGGGCCACCCGCTTAGCCGATGGAGACCCTTCTGTGTGCCGACATAGGGTTAAGAGCCTGCTGCTCTACAGCGAGCTTCTAGAAGAAAGTCGAGGTAGACAACGTGCGTTCAACAGCCAGCGTCAAGCGCGGCTAAGTGAGTGGAACAGGGCTGGTGTCTAGCCACGAAACGTGATTATCCAGGTACAGTGAGTGCCTCAGGGGCTCTGTCAGCCTCTTGGCCGCCTGATCTGATTGCAGTCGTCTTGCTTACTCAACTACAAGGCGCAGGTTAAGGGCGTGAATGTGTGATTGTACAGTACATACGAGCGTCTACTCCACATCTCTAGAGTGCGGTGTACGCTTCGCAGAATGCTACGATGGCGGGGATGGCGCCAAACCGTACCTTCCCACTGCGTCATCAGCCTCAACAAACAACCTCGTTGAAAACAACAATTGTCCAGGTTCGCCGGCACGCCGCATTCTACTATCCCAATCTTTGTCGCTTAATTGAGTGCACAAGCAACGCCTTCTGTATGCCATTACAGCCGTCAACTGTCTCAGAGTTTAGCTCCCGCTAACCGTGTTCCAGAGGAGCTCGTCGGTCTCACCATAGCGCTCAGCCCAGTCCAAGTACCATTTCAAACTTTCGCATACTGCCGTCATCCGTGTCAGACCTGTCCGCATGGCTTCAGCCGCGGCATTGACAGCCTTGCCAAAGTCAAAAGCAAACACATCATCTCGTCTCATCAACGCCACCCAATCTTTGAATGAAGCAGGGGCTACTCATCCTTCAGCCACCGCGGTTCAAGACAACCCAGACTTTGTCCATCCGGATCGACTAGAGGCAACTGGACCAAAATACAACGACGGTATTGAAGATCTTGTAGTTGTCTGCTGTCATGCCATTTTTCACCCGGATGTCAATGCTCCCGATTTCCCCACACACAGCCCTCACGATGAGGATAATTGGCATTTGGCATCTTTCCAGAAGTCCAATACAGCTACTGGCAAACCAGGTGAGCATGAGACGTTCTTGGCTCATATCCAGGCCGCTCTCGATGTCATGACCACTGGCACAAACGCCACCTGGAGAGAAGACGTCCCATGGAACCAGGACAGGACCATCCTTGTATTTAGCGGCGGTGCTACAAAGACAGGTCTCACTACTTTGAGTGAAGCTCGCTCGTACTATCACGCAGCTCTTGCGCAGGAGCTAGGTCAAGGGCACGTTGGTGGCGGCCGCGCCCATCAGCTATATAGCAAGGGCCGAATACTACTCGAGGAGCATGCCACCGACTCTCTTCAGAATCTTCTTTTCAGCATCTTGCTATTTCGGCGAACCATTGGACGCTATCCAACGAACATTCGCGTTGTTAGCCACGCGTTCAAGTCGAATCGATTTCTTGAGCTGCACGCTCCAGCAATACATTGGCCCAAGGATCGCATACAATTTCAAGGTATCGATCCAGTCATGTCAAGGGCCGAAAATCAGAGCACCTTACGGGGAGAAGAGAAGTTTGGGTACGGCCCGTGGACGACAAATCCACTTGGAACCGGCCCGGTACTCGGTGCTAAGAGGAAGCAACGTGGTTGGAGCCAAGAAACAGCCAAGGACATCACCGAGGGATTGGAAGAGAGCGTCAAGAAATTGTTCGATGGACATGCATCTGATGAATTGCCTTGGACGCAAATGCCTCCAAGACCGGTGGAAAAGCCTACCGGATCACCCCCACTTCGCTACTAGCTACGCGGCCGCTACGCGAGCTTTATCTTCGTTTGGTCGTCCACAGAGTACGACATCGTCTCCGAGTGGCACCCACTTGACGTGCGTCAATCGTGCCACGGGTAGTTTCATTCCGTCCTCAACTCGTTCATCAGGACACACCTGCACGCCTCCTTTGCCTAACCACGTGGGTGCAATTGTGACAATGACGGTGTCGACCAATTCGAGATTTGGTGGAGAGAGAAGCCCGTTGATCACATAACCACCACCCTCAATCATGATACTGCCTACCCCTGTGTCTTCAAGATACCCCAAGATGTAACCCCAAGAAACGTCGGGATCGGTTAAGCTGTTTGCTGGCGATATATGAACCCGCCCACCCACGCTCTCCAATACCCTTTTTCTCTCATCATCGATATTTGTCTCTGTGAAAATCCACGGTGCTTTTCCTCTTCCCTCTTTTGCCAGTCTTAGCACCTTGCTGTCGGCAGTGAACTGCCAACGTCCCTTTGGATCAATGATGATCGGTCTAGGTTGGCCGTCAAGACCTTCACTACCATATCCACCCACACCTTCGATCCGACAGTTCAGGGACGGATTATCTGCAACAGCAGTCCCCACTCCTATAAGGATAGCATCGTGCTTTGAGCGAAGGTAATGAGTCATGGCTTTGGATTCAGGTCCTGAGAGAGCTGTCTGCACACCCGGAGCAAGAGACAACTGGCTGTCTAGGGATGTTGCGAATGTCAGGGTGACATGCATCTTAGTATATCCATCCTCGTTTGATGGCCGTACAGCTGGGACGTAGGGGTCGATTTGTTGGCTTGCATTTTGAGAGAAGTGGAGAGCATCTCGTGTTGGAGCTGTCATGGTGTAGTATTCAGACTTACTACGACGGACCCTTAAAGAAAGTTCGAACGGAGAGAAAGAGGACTTAGAGAGTTGACGATCTCCAAGGGACTAGTCACAATGTCTGTGGAGGATACGGACCAGGCGTGTATAAAACTGCTGCCTGATGTCAGCAATACAAAACAACTGTCACCTTCATACAACATGCCTTGAGTCTTCAGACTCGAATCTCTCCAGATGACCACGCAAACTGTTCGCTTTTTCCAACTCTGTCGCGTATGTTGTAAGGCTGACCAAGCAGGCAGCAGTGGCGTTACGGTAGAACCGCGGCCGGCCCCCACGTCAAGCATGGTGGCACGCCTACGATCTCGAGAACTCCCCTTCTGGCGCAGGCCTCGTGTCCAGCTTCTGTTCCTTGTTCTCCTCATACTTGTTATCCTCTACCGACTACTCCTTTGCCAGCTCTGTAGTCGCTCCAGCTATCGAGGCAATCTCTGCTAAGCTACACCGAGCTTCACAGCACATCACCACGCCGCTTGCTGCCCGCGTTTGCCCCACCACCCGACTCATTGCGCCCAACGCGACATTCGCAATCGCCCTCCTCCCACACGCGACCTCGAATACCTTACCCAACCTCAGGCCTCCCCCCACACAATACCGCCAAGATGATGAAAATATGGTCCATGGTACGTCACGGTACCTCGCAGCCTGTCCGGCGCACGACCTACAGACCCAGACGGCTGACAGCTCTACAGAAGAAGAAGCAGGCGGAGGACGATGCCGCGGCCGCAGCGACAAGCAAGAAGAAGAAGGTCACGCCCGCTCAGCTGCGTGCACAGAAAGGTCCGATCTTGTCCTCGTCCTGGATACGCCTGCGCATCCGCTGACACGGCGCAGATCTCGAAGAGCTCTCCCTCGGCACGACCATGAAGACACACTTCGCCAACCCCGATGACATTCTCAACTTCACACTTACCATCGATCCGGACGAGGGCATGTACAAGGGTGGGCGCTTCAACTTCTCCTTCGCAATCAACCAAAACTTCCCACACGACCCACCAAAAGTAAAATGCACCCAGAAGATCTATCACCCGAATATCGACCTCGAGGGCAACGTGTGTCTCAACATCTTGAGGGAGGACTGGAAGCCGGTGCTGAACTTGAACGCGGTTGTTGTTGGGCTGCAATTCTTGTTCCTCGAGCCGAATGCGAGTGACCCGCTGAACAAGGAGGCTGCTGAGGACCTCAAGGCAAACAGGGAAGGGTTCAAGAGGAACGTCAGGTCGAGTCTTGGTGGTGGAACAGTGAAGGGACAGACATTTGACAGGGTGCTCAAATGAGGTCTTGATCGACCTTGACTGGAAACATCACGACTGAGATGCAAGAGCAAGCCGCGGCTATGCGTCATCACAAGAGCAGCGACGGGGTGAGGTGTCGACATGCGCTGCCATACGAAGAACGTAGGGTAGTAGATGTTGGTGGACTGCATTATATATACTCTCACGTTTGAGCGAGCATCTGAGACCGGCGTACTTTGAGCGCGGCACCGATGTACAGAATATTGGAAATTGAAGAACATTATGGCTTTCAAATTTGCAAGCGACGTGCGGTGTTCTACAAAAGACCAGACGTAATTATGAATACGATGGACGCACATTGTGTCTCCATGCTACAGATATCGTTGCATTGGGTTCCTTTTCCACAAAAACCTTTTGACGCTCCGATGAGACGGCCACACCTAAGCATCGAAACGATACCCAAGTCCACGTGTTCACAACGAGCCGTCTAAATCTTTTCGAGCCGTGTGACATCAGCGTCACTGCGGTGCTCTCAGGCAAGTTCGAGATATCGTAACATGGTGGGTGCCCGTGCGGCATGACGCAACTGGGGAAATTTTCTGGCTGTCGATCTTGTGTGGTGATGTCTCTTGAATCTTCATCGATCAACTCAGTCGGTTCAAGGAGACAAGGCCAATTGCGAGTAGTCACAACTGAGCGCAGTTGATAGCTATGTACAGTGCAGAGGCCACCAATCAGCCACGACGTATTCTTGCAGCAAACATCGCCCTTTGCGATCAGTCCAGGCATGTGTGACTCTGATGCAGCGCCCCAGTTATGTGGAGCAAGCGAGTCTGCCATTGGCCAACACCAGCCTTCGGGGAGGAATGCGCGTCTCCGATTGCAAGCTTCAGCCCCGAGTTCGGCTGGAGCTTGGACAGAAAATCGACTCCACACAGCCAGGACGGCTCCCATAAAGAGTTCCCAGTCCCCCATACTTGTCTCATCAAGATACCCTCACATCCTCTTCATCACACATTCACAATGGCCTCAAGACAAGCTTCCCGCGCTCTGCGCCAGACTGCCAGGCAATTGGCTGCCGCTCCTGCTCAGAAGCGCACCTTCGTCTCCGCCATTAACGCTGCCTCGCGCACATCTGCCCCCAAGGCTGTCGTGTCTGCTCAGTTCCAGCAGACACGTGGTATCAAGACCGTCGACTTCGCCGGCACCAAGGAGACCGTCTTCGGTAAGTTCTTCTGAGGCATTGCCTGCATTTGAATGAGAACTGATGAAAATAATAGAGCGCGCCGACTGGCCCAAGGAGAAGCTTCTTGTGAGCTCCCCACACCTCAATGGCATCAATTGCGACCTCAATGGCATCATGAACTAACAACCATCTAGGAGTACTTCAAGAACGACACGCTTGCCCTCATCGGTTACGGCTCGCAGGGTCACGGCCAGGGTCTCAACCTCCGTGACAACGGCCTGAACGTCATCGTCGGTGTACGAAAGAACGGTGCCTCATGGAAGGAGGCCCTCGAGGATGGCTGGGTTCCCGGCAAGAACCTCTTCGACATTGACGAGGCCATTGGCAAGTCCACCATTGTCATGAACCTGCTCTCCGACGCCGCCCAGTCCGAGACCTGGCCCCAGATCAAGCCCCAGCTCAAGGGCAAGGTAAGCACATCCATTACATACACATGATCTACAAACTAATTGTGTTAGACTCTCTACTTCTCCCACGGCTTCTCTCCCGTCTTCAAGGACCTCACCAAGGTCGAGGTTCCTACCGACATCGACGTCATCCTCGTCGCCCCCAAGGGCTCCGGCCGCACTGTCCGTACTCTCTTCCGTGAGGGCCGCGGTATCAACTCGTCCGTTGCCGTCTACCAGGACGTCACTGGCAACGCTGAGGAGAAGGCTGTTGCCCTCGGTGTCGCCGTCGGCTCCGGCTACCTCTACAAGACCACCTTCGAGAAGGAGGTCTACTCCGACCTGTACGGTGAGCGTGGTTGCCTGATGGGTGGTATCCACGGTATGTTCCTCGCCCAGTACGAGGTTCTCCGCGAGCGCGGCCACTCTCCTTCTGAGGCCTTCAACGAGACCGTCGAGGAGGCCACCCAGTCGCTGTACCCCTTGATCGGCAAGTACGGCATGGACTACATGTACAACGCCTGCTCCACAACCGCCCGCCGTGGTGCTCTCGACTGGCAGCAGCGCTTCAAGGACGCCCTCAAGCCTGTCTTCAACGACCTCTACACCTCCGTCGCCGACGGCACAGAGACAAAGCGCTCCCTCGAGTACAATTCCCAGCCCGACTACCGCGAGAAGTACGCCGCCGAGCTCAAGGAGATTGACGACCTTGAGATCTGGCGCGCCGGAAAGGCCGTCCGTGGTCTCCGCCCCGAGAACAAGTAAATCTTGTTTAGTGGCGTGAGCGTGTAACGGTCGGTGATAGTTGTAGCATTAATCGTGTCTTGTTATCGGAATATTGAATAGCGCTTTGTCCGCGCTTCTCTTCTGGCGCATGTTTGCACACGGCGGATTTACGGCCTACCAAAATGATGGGAAAAGGATAGTGCAAAAGCTGAATGAATGATACCTTACTTTTTGATCAAACATTGCTCTCACACATTTGTGAATTGTATACGCATCTTGATGAAATTAACACTAGGAATTGGGTTTGCAACAACTGTTAAAGGTTCAAACACTGTTGACTCGGCTCTTTCAATCATCTCCCTGCAACCCACCTACTCACTCCCCTTCTCTAACACGTCACAACACAGCACAACATCAACCCCCAAACTGTCAAGATCCGAATCAGGCCACCGAGCCAAGTAAACCTCCAAAGAGATATCGCGACTCATTTTAATAAGTGAGCCTTGGCCAGAACAATATGAATATGCATCAGGTCTCTGTGACCAAACAGATCGAGAGTGAGCTTTTTCTCTATAGCTAATTTAGAAAAATGCAACACGTGCCTGTTCTGTTGCTTTAAATATAGGCTCGATTAGGTTTGGTATCTAAGTGCAGTTATAAAGAAAAGCATTCCCGTGACCTGTTTACAACAGGCATTTCTTTATATTAAGCTAGTAGTGAGCTCTATCCATTGTACTGACAGATACTACCAGGTGTCTGCTTAGCAGAGCCTATCTGACATCTCCGAGTTGAGTCGTTGAATGACTACTGAATCGTCTTAGTGGCTATGTCCATTGTCTCTGATGCAAGCAAATCACCAGCACTCAGCAGAGTGTACCTTGGCCTCATGTCACTCTTGTTGGTACGCCGCCTTTGAGACAGAAATCACCTCAGCCAGCTCGATTAGGCCATATTTGCGGAAATGGGTTTTCAGGACACAGTCCTCGGGTATGAAAATCCTATCAGGATCATTGTACACATCGGCGTCATCATCTCTGAACCACTCTCTTCCAATCTCTCGAATCTCGAAGTTGCTTGCGCTCAATGGCTCTAACAAGACGCGAGCGCTCCATGTTGCACGCAGCGAGCTTCACAGACAGGTAATAGAATTGGAGCTATGCTTGTCAGCCGACCAATCCACAGCATCTTCCCACAAAACCCTTACCTCGAGTTGTTCCATGGCTTTGATCGACTCCACGGGATCGATTTTGTTTCCGTGCATGGACTTTCTGAGCGCGCTGGCTCCTTCAAGGTTGATGATAAGCGCAGTGTTCTTCTTCTCGATTTTGATGTCGAGGAGGTCGAGACTTGTTTCGTCGCGGTCGACGGAATCCACGATTGCATTGGCTGTGGGATATGAGTCGATGAATCTTGCTTGCGAGGTGTGTTTGCTTGCTGCTTACCTTCTATCTCCTTCTTGTCGCGGTCGGATAACATGATGACTGTGGTCGAGGGTAGGAAAGGGAAAGTTTGAGGGGAGGAGAGAAAGGATGGGGTTGGACGTAATTGTTGCAGAAGAAGGAATCATTGTTTAGGTGAGAGAGAGGGTGATCTGTTTGTGGCAGGTTTCAGACTTCATCATTGCGATTCATCTTCACCTTCACTTTCGGTCTGCACTAGAATGAATTATATTCGCTTTAGCTGTCCGTGCGTGGCATCTAAGATAGTGCATATCCTCACAGAATGGTGGAGGGAGTAGAGTATCCAAGTTGTTTACAGGTGCTGCGAGCTACACCTTCCAGTTATGTATTTTCGGCTTACCAACGGCGCTTAGGTGCTGTTTGGACTCAAAACAACAGGCATCGTGAAATGTCCTTGGACGCAAGCGCCCGGTCCGAGTTCATCAGAGTGACGGCAGCACAGTGTGAATTCTTGGAACGTCAACACCTAGCTTCCGTGTCCTCTTAAGTACGTTCCTCCATAGCAGCATCCAAATCTAATTCGGAGTCGAAGCCAGCACCCTCTGTCGACGTGGTATTGTTTAGGTAGCGAACAAGTACATAAAGACGTGATATGCCGTTTTACAAGGAGATGTCTCGACAGTACCATCCTGATAATGCTAGCATCTCGTCCCGCAGGTGGTCTGACGTACATCTGACTTGCTTGATTCCTTACCGAGTCAGGTTCAGGGGGATCGGCCTCTTCAAAACATGGTAAAGAGGTCGCCCAACCCTGAATTTTGTAAAAACTGCGATCAATTCCCCTGTGCGATATCTTACAATGACCGCAGGTTGTCGTCGATGGCTTACATCTCGCTCCACAAAACATCCCAGCCTTGTGGGGCCGGCAGCTCTAGCGTTCCCACAGAAGAGTTCCTCGGAACGCCAAGTCATGCCCAATTGCAAACGACACTTGCTTTTGCGAACATCGCTTGGTGCGGTTTAGGCGTTACGGTTGCGTATGCCGTGACTGGGTGTTCCGGGGGACCGCGTGACGGGTTCCTGCTTGGAAGGAGTGAGGTTCGGAAATGATCTGCGGCGATCAGAGTTGGTGGAAGGGACGAAGAGCGAATAGAAGGTATGCGAACCCCGCAGGAGTCACGATGCGGTCGCTCTGTGTAGCAGAAGGAACGGCAGAGCACGAGTCTGCTTACGCAGTTTGTTGTTTCTACGTCATGGTGATTTACAACTTTATAGTTGTCAACTCATGTTTGTGGCTCTTCTGCACATACCAGTGATCTTTCGTTCTAAATCAACGAAAGTTGCAGTGCATACTTCTTAACTGCTGAGATCCTGAACATGATATCCTCGCGCTCGACGACAATGATGGGCCACATCGCGCGCGGGCGCTCGAGCATATCACGCCAAACGTCTGAGACCTTGCTAAGGAGACGAGGACTCGCAACATACCGAGACACCACATACAGGCAGACACCTTATGAGAGGCGAGAGAACGTGGGTGGCCGGAAGTACAGCCACTTCGATATTGGAGGCAAGGTATTCGTAGTCACAGGAGGAGCCCAAGGTCTTGGATTCTCGATCGCCGAAGGGCTCGTAGAAGCTGGTGGTACTGTCCACGTCCTCGATAGAGCCTCACAGCCAACTGAGCGATTTGAGGAGGCCAGAGCTCGTGCAAGTGCCGAATATGATGGTGGACTGGAATATCATGAGGTTGATATCACGAACGCCGACCTGCTCGGGAAGACCGTTGCAGATATTGCATCTCGGAAGAATCGACTGGACGGATTGGTCGCAGGTTCGTGGAGATCATCATCTGGTCAAAGCATAGAATCTAACGAATCCATAGCGGCTGCGATACAGAAGTGTGTCAAGGCGATTGACTATAAGGCGGAAGACATCGCAGCGATGCTGAACGTCAACTACACTGGAGTATTCTTGACAGCACAAGCGTGCGCTCGCGAAATGCTCAAGCACAAGACTGAAGGTGCGATGTGTTTAGTAGCCTCGATGAGCGGATCGATTGCGAATAGAGGGTTGGATGCTCCAGTCTACAACTCGTCCAAGGCAGCAGTTGTCCAGCTGGCGCGGAACCTGGCCATGGAGTTCGGTCGGAAACGGCCAGATGGCTCAGGTGGCATTCGAGTCAACTCACTCAGTCCTGGTCACATCGTGACGCCCATGGTGGAAGAGAACTTCAGAAGGGGTGAGGCGGACCGAGCCAAATGGGAGGACAACAGCATGCTTGGGAGAATCAGCACGCCCGAGGAATACAAGGCTGTCGCGTTGTTCATGTTGAGCAAAGCGAGCAGCTATATGACTGGGCATGATCTCAAGATTGATGGTGGCACTACTGCGTGGTGAGAGATCGGGTACAGTTGGCAAGAAGAGATTTTCTCTAAGCCTATAGCCAGGCTAGTTTAGCATTTCTGGCGCTGAAGTATCTGTTGTTGTCAGTGGAGGGTTACAGAATATTTCCATGTACTCATGAATGACTATTTCTCCTATATCTTCACCAATGAATTAATCTCCCAGGTGAATTCACATGCACGTTTTGAATTCTTAGGGTCGATAGCTGCAGAAAGAAACTACGAAGCCAGATATCATGATCGGTGTAATGTGTGAGATTTGAAAATGTGCAGGAGAATGAGGGGTGGAAGGCAGGCACGTCCAGGGTCCCAAACACCTTGCCAGAGTGGGCGCTAGCTCAAAACACGGTGTCCGTCCGAACGGCAGGTGCCGCACTCCTTGAACACCTGTATCAACACCACGCCCTGGTCCCACAGACTCTCACGAGTTTACATACGCCACAATGGACCGGATAATGCGCGTCATCGCTGTTCTCCTCGCCGTTATTGCACCTCTTACCACCGCCCTCAAATTCGATCTCCACCCCGTCTCTGCCCACGATGCCGCAAAGTACGAGCGTTGCATTCGCAATTTCGTCGCCAAAGAACAGCTCGTAGTCGTCACAGCAATCCTGGATGGATACAGAGGTGATGGACAAAAGGTCGACATGCATGTATGTGCCGCCTTAAATTTCACAGCACAAAATGTATTAGTGTATCGTGAGCAAGAATAAAAGTTAACCCATGGGTAGATTCGCGACGCAATGGGCAACGACTACCACAAGCCCAAAGATGTCTCCGGCGAAAACCGCTACGCCTTCACCTCTCACGCCGACTCTGCATTTGACGTCTGCTTCGAAAACGTCCTGACCGGCGCACAAGTGGCTTCCGGACCGCGCCACGTCGAGCTCGACATTGACATTGGCGCCGACGCAAAGGACTGGAGTGCCATTCAGGCTAGCGACAAGCTCAAGCCCGTCGAGGCCGAGCTGAGGAGAGTCGAAGAGGTTGTAGGCGAGATTGTTACCGAGATGGACTACCTAAGAGCTCGCGAACAGAAGCTGAGAGATACAAACGAGAGTACGAATGAGCGCGTCAAGTGGTTCGCCTTCAGCACTATGGGCATGTTGATCGGATTGGGTGCCTGGCAGGTTGTCTACCTGAGGGCGTACTTCAGGAGCAAGCATCTCATCTAAAAGATGTGGAATGGAGTTTGGCTAAGAGGCATGGAATAGATTCGAGAGTGGGAAGCACGCAGTGTCTGAAGACGATGAGGAAGCATTGTACGAACAGTATGAGTTTAGCGGTTGGTATTGTGGCAGCCCCTCATGAGCTTTGGCTCGTGGGCTTCCAGGACGGCGTTGTTGGGGCATATCCAGATGACCTTTTTTTCAAAAGTCAGTTCTTCAATTGGTGTTTCCAGTTTCTCAAGTCCGTCTTCAATGCTGATATGCAGCACTGGTTGGATCCAGTGTTCTGAGTCTCACGACTATATCAGATTGATTCCTCCCCTTCACCAAAAATGTGTTGTTCCAGCCCAACAATATTTCTCGCCAATCGGCTCAAGTCACTCGTTGTCAAGGGGCCCATTTCTGTGACATATGCATCAACCCACCGCGCATGAACCACTTCAGAGCTCAGCTGCTTCACGTCCTGATCACTCTTCTCTTCTGTATCTTCGCCATCCTCGTCTGTGTGTTCTTCTCCAGCTCTTGCCACAATTCCATCCATACTCACCAAACCAACAACAATCGCGTCTCGAGCAAGTGACTTGGCACACACAGCGGCGGCTAACGTACCAATAGCACTCCGTACGTTACCTTGAGTGTCAATACTATCAGCCTCTAGTAGCAAGACGTTGATGTCTTGGCATGCGCTTCCGAGGTTGGAAAACGGCAAGTGTGTGGTATGAATGCGTGATTGAGATGATGAGGGCGGAATGTGGAGGGTTTCTGGAATTGATGGGTCGTTGGGGTCCGCGAAGAGGGTGGTGAGGTGGACGGTGCGCTGGGAGTGAGTTGAAATAGCGTGGACTAGGACGGTGAGAAAGGCCGACGAAGGGGAAGGTGCGAGTATCCGGAGTTCTTTCCTGCTACCTTGTGTCATTAGCGGAGTGTTGACGGACTGCGCAGAGGACGATTTTGACCTAGACTCCGGTCGTGACGTCTGTGGAATGTACGCGTTCAGCCATCGCGCAAATTCGCTGTACACTCGACCTTGGAGTGTGCTTCGTTGCAGCAGTATCTCATCAAATGCCTCACCAGGTACTCGCGCAAGCTCTGCCGCACTCCTCGCACCAATTTGCCCCTGCTCTTTGTTCCACTGTTTGGCAATCTGCTCCAGTGCTTTCACCGCGCAACCTCTAACGACTGCACTCATACCCACTCGGGCGCTGCAGAGCAGCTTGGCAGCATGCACAATCAAGGCCCAGAACTCGGCCCAGGACTCTGCAGTGCATGCAGTGATGTCGGCTATGTGAGCGAGGTGAGTGAGGATTGTTGTTGCGAGATCGTGACTGTTGGTCAAGGTGAAAGCCTGGACATCATCAATGGCAGCTAGGAGGACATTATCATACTCTTCGAGTTCGTCTTGAGGAGGGAGTGCGTGCCTGGGCGGGAGTTGAGGAAGCGAGATACCATCTCCGATAGAGTCATTGCGGGTATGGGTTTTTGGTTCTTCCGTCGCAGAACTTAACACGGAATCCAGTCGTTTGCGTCTCATTACAAAGCTCCTGAAAGACCGTGGCTGAGAGTAGGTACTCGAACCCCCAGAGTGTGCGGATGCAGGTCGAGAGCGCAGAGAGAAGGTCTTAGATTTGGCAGAAGGGTTTGTTGGGAAGACACTGGTTACTTTTGGTGCTCTGGTTGGGACGCAGGGCCTGTAGGCTTCTGCTATTGCAAGTTCCAACATCGTGGCCAAAAAGAGGCAAGTATACCAGGGTTGCTGGTTGAAGGCACGGTGTTGAGAAGGTGGCCAAGAGTGTTGGTGTTGATGAGTTGCGTGAGGGGAGTTGAGGATTGGAGGTTGGGTTTGAGGCAAACGAGAGAGGTGTGAAGTCAAGCAGGTCGGCCTCGTGAGCATTGAGGTACTCAGGTGAAGGTTGAGGTGAATTTGAACTCGAACTTAAGCTTGACGTCGCGTGAAGCTTCGAGTGAGGTGATATGAGAAGCACTCATCCTAGTTCACTTTACTCTTCGAGTACTGATGATGTACCTAAACACTTATCTGTGCATACTGCTACTGAGAATATCCTCCTTATAACGCACATGAGTGTAATGACATTGAGAAGCGTTGTTACCTGCACAGCGGCACGGCGCGTCGTGTATCGAATCCTAAGAAAGCCATTTCGTCTGACCTAATTTCGAGGTTTGAACTCACTTGGTCTGCAGAGCTCGCGGAATTCTGTGCGTGTGAACGTCAGCAATGATGTCATACCTAAATGATGTGTAAGCTGATTCCGCGGCGATGCAAACGCAAATCTCGATCTATGGTAGCATTCTTTCCTTTTGCGATGGCTTTTGCTTGTATCAAGCTACTGAGCTTACTGATCTTTGGTGACAGCGCAATGCCTTGGATAGTGTAAGCCGAACTGTGGCCAAGTTTCGGTTCTGGTAATTTGTCACCATGAAAAGACATCCCAACACGTTACCAATAATAGCCGCAGACAGATCTTACAATCACATTTCAGACTCTTAGATTCACGTCCTTGGCCCTAGCGCTTCGGAATGATGGCACAAGCTAAGCCGCAAATGCCTGAGCCTCGAGCTTTGAATCCAACACCAAGCGGCACACGTCCGATTGTACGTCCAGGACATGAGGCAGTTGCATATCACATTCCCATCTCACCTTCTACCAGTAAATTAGAGATCTTAAAGACCACAATCTCTCTGCCTCGTCGTTCGGCTTGGACATCCGGATTACATTTTCATGCCAGACATACAGAATACCTTCGACTTATCAAGGGAGCAATCTTTGTCGAACTCAATGGGGCGATAAAATTCATCAGTGCCCTAGCAGGCGGCGAGGTTGACCTGGGGACTGGACAGAAGATGAGAGGAGGAATGATCATCGACGTGCCACGATATGCCAGGCACAACTGGGGTCGTTTGGAGTACTACATCGACGAGAAGGACCAGAAAACTTATGGAGAATGGACTAGGCCTGAGGACTGGGATGAAGAGGTCATTGTGGAAGAGTGGACTGACCCGTCCGATTTGAGCAAACCCTTGTTCTTCTGGAATCTGAACGGCGTTATTACAGCTCCTGACGATCCTGGTCTTCCACTGACCCAGCGCGCTATTCGAAGAGCTTCGAAAGACTGGTGGACAACTTTGCAGCTCTTCATCATATTCTGGGAGCTGGATAACTGGCCTGTCTTTGTTTCTGTTAAGTCGCAATGGTTTGTCAGTGGGTTCGGTAATAGCGTTGAGCTTGTAATGTCCTTCGTGGTGCTCTTCGTTGCGAGAGTTGTTGGCTTAGTTGTGGGTTTACAAGCGGTTGGAAGGAGCAGGACGCCTGAAGGTCTTTGGGAAGCACACACCGAAACCTTGAAGAAGTCGGCATAAGCACAACGGTTTACCAACAGACTAAATCCACTCTTTGACAAATCACTCCTGACTGCAGTCTCGCAAGTGTCAGTGGTAAATCGGGTTCTAACAGCAGAGCCTTACATTCACAATGCAAAAGCCTCAACTTGGACTGTACCCACTCAGAAGCCGACATCAAACCCCGCCAGCCAGCAATAAATGCCAGATACGTCCTTGAGTATCGCGTACAAAGGCCGCCCGGTGTTCTGGAATTGTGCTACTATTGGCTGTAAAACTTGCTATGGTCTGATCGTGGGGATGAGGAAGTCGCGTCCTTTCACAAACCTGGTAGCGACCGCAAGGCTGAGCGACTATTGGGCACATCCCCGCAAACAAGACAATACGCGCAAGGGGATTGTACATATTTCTGGGGTAGGGCGCTAAATACAAAGTGGGCCTATTTCCTAATTCGATGCGGTCCGGATGAATTCATTTTACCCTGTAAGATCGGGCGGCGGGGAAGATCATCGCTCTAATACGACATCTGTAGTGGTACAACACAAAGCAAAGATCTTAGAAATCTTCCGCACACGAACATACCCTTCAGAGGTATGGGAGAGCCAGAAGTACAACACAGCATGCAGGCCAAAGCTGATTTGTCGAAACTCTGGTGGTCTTGGTCCTACTGTATGAGGACGAGCGCATCCTTTCCTGGGACACCATGACTGCACTAATCGATTCCTGATCTTATGATCACCAACCCCTCAATGCCCAGCCTGGGCAGCGGTATCGTAGCATTTGTCGGGGAATGCTTTGCCGACATGACGGCCGACTGGATTGCCGCGTTACAAGTATATCAGACTGCCTCAAGTTCTATTTACATTGAGACCCCATACTCCCTCAATGGTATCAGCCATTGTGACCGACCAAACCCCCTGTATCCACATATTCTCTCTCTAAATTGGATACCATGGCGCCGCCAGTTGCTGCTATCGATGAGAGTATCGTCCAGCGCTTGGTCGCGGACGACCATGTCAAGTGGTGGAACAAGCCGAATCTTCGAAGTCTCTATCTGCTCTTGGTACCCTTCTGCTTGTTCATCGAGTCAACCTCCGGCTTCGACTCTTCTATGATGAATGGCATGCAAGCACTGACGTACTGGAAAGAGTTCTTCAACTACCCCAAAGGTGGTCAACTTGGTCTGCTGGTTGCGTGCTACAATCTAGGCGCTATCACTTCGATTCCATTCGTGGCGATAGTATCCGATCGTTTTGGCCGCAGGTTAAGTATCGTTTTTGGATCGGTGATTATGGTCATCGGGGCTATCATGCAAGGTCTATCACGGAGCTGTGAGTACTGCCTATACTGTGAAAGGCAGATCCACTGATTTAGATTAGTGCCAATGTTTGTGTTCTCCCGAATCTTCCTTGGTCATGGCATCGTCTATGCAATCATCGCCGGAGCAGCTCTACTCGGAGAACTAGGTCATCCAAAGGAACGTGCCTTCCTCGGCAGCATGTTCAACGCTTTCTTCGGTGTTGGGGCTGTACTTGGTGCAGGTATCGTTGTCCAAACACGTCTGATCCAAAGCGACTGGAGTTGGCGACTTCCGTCAATCCTCCAAGCAATTCCATCGCTTATTCAGATCGGATTTGCCTTCACGGTGCCTGAAAGTCCTAGGGTAATACCCTTGTTATGATAGTGGTTTGGCCTAAGTGCTGACGAAACGATAGTGGCTAGTTTCCAAAGACCGCAGCGAAGAAGCTCTCAATATCTTGATCAAGTACCATGCTGAAGGGGACGCCTCAGCCGAGTTACCCCACGTAGAACTTGCCGAGATTCAAAAAGCGCTGGAGATTGAAAACGAATCCCGCTCTCGCGGCTGGGGCGAGCTGTTTCAAACCAAGGGCATGCGTCACCGCTCTCTTGTAGCCGCTGCCCTTGGACTTTTCGTTCAATTTAGCGGGAACAACTTGATCTCTCAGTATTTTGTCCCAATTGCAGAGAAAATCGGCATCACAGACTCGTATCAACAGGTCCGATACAATGTCGGCAAGGAAAGCTGGGGGTTTCTCGTCAGTCTCATCATGGCATCAATTACCCCACGGTTCCCAAGGCGTAGGATGTTTCTCCTCTGTGCTTCATGCTTGCTTGCAGTATACACAGCATGGACGATTGCGCAGGCTCGTAATCGCATTACAGGATCGAAAGAGTCCGGGTACGCGGTGCTGGTATTCATATTCCTGTACAGCCCGGCATACTGCATTGGTTACAATGCTCTGACGTATGTTTACATGGTGGAGATATTCCCTTACTACGTCCGTACAAAGGGCCTATCGTGGTTTCAGCTTTTTGGCAGATCAGCAGTCATGTTTGGTACGTCACCTCTTCACCCTAACGTATGGCTTGCAGCTAACACGATACAGGTTCATTTGTCAACCCTATCGGTCTCGAGAACATTGACTGGAAGTACTTGATAGTGTATGTGGTGTGGCTTTGCTTCGAAGTTGTCTTCATCTACATCTTCTTCCCAGAGACGTACGGCAAGACATTAGAAGAACTGCACTTCCGTAAGTCTGAACCTGGTACTACACTGTGTAAATGCATGTACTGACTACGATCAGTTTTCGAATCAGAGAAGGATAAACGAGATGCTTTGGCGGCGGCTGCCACCAAGGTGATCAACGACCCCACCGTGATTGAGCTCCATGAAGCACCTGATAAGAAGGCGTAAATCGGCTGTACTAGACAGAAACTTCAACCCGCTTGCTTGGTTGCACCATGAGGTCGCACGTGATTGTCACAAGACCATTTCTAGAGAATAATTATGTGTTGAGTTCATAGCGTTCCGTATCATGAATACATCTTGCTCCTGAAGCCCTATCTCTGTTTTATAGGGATACCGAATCTAAAGACCTCTGTAATTGTATGGTCAGACGTAGGCTATACCCAACATATTGGTGAGCTGACAAGAAATCTCTTTATGTTCGACAAATTATGGTGTGGGACATTGTCCCTTTTGCGACTAGTCGAAACATTGACAACTCGTCGCATGGCTCACTTCGCAGAAGGAGAATAATAAAATAGTCATTCTTTGAGGACAATACTATCATAACTTTGGTATCCATGCTGGATTGGAAAATCCGTTTCTCTTGATCTCTACTTTCGATCTTCAACATGCTCGCTAACATCCGGCACCGGCTTCTTGTCACTCAAGCTATCCTCCTCGTCTCTCGCCACCGCCCCAACAAATTGTTCCTGCTTCCTCTTCTCGCTCTTCTTATATAGGTACTGCATGATAAGGAAGCTGCACCAGCAACCAACTATGAACACGATATTGACAGAATAGCCTTTGGTCCAGCGTGGCGCTTCGACGACTGGAAAGACCGCAATGGGATAGAAGGAAAATACAGCCCAACCAGCTGTCAACATGCCACCGACTGTAACAGCGCGCGCTTCAGCATCGTCTCGCAGAGCCATGTTGATAAATGGCATGAGAATGGGAGTGACGGCCGCGGATACGCCAAGAAGGTAATAGCATGCGACTATTGAACCCGTCAGTGTATGCCTTAGCTAATGTCTGGGGGCAAAGACTTACAATGCAGGCCTTTAGGGATAACCCAAACCAAAAGCAAGATGTTGGCAATCAGGTAGATCGTCTGCACGATAGAGAACACACTCCAGAGAGGGTAGATCATGCAAAGACTGGTTGCAAGGAGCGCTGCTACTACTGAGACACCTTGGGCACCGGTCGGGATCGTATTTATTTGTGGGACGCTGTAGCTGCCAGGAAACTTTGCAGCTTGATCTTTGAGCCAGAGCGCCATTTGGCCGTGAGGGTACGAGGATGACAAGAAGCTAAGAGCAGTTAGTCAGAAATTTTAAGGCTGCGCAATGATAAGGTATTGGCTTACAAGGTGTACGCTAGGAGCCCCATGTAGAACTCCCATCGTCGAAGAGTACGTTTGATGATACCCCAGCTTAACTTCTGACTCGGTGCGATACCAACAGCTGCCACTCGGCTTCTTGCTAAGTCGTGCTCAGCGGGTGTAAGCCACCACGGCTTCGCGCTACTTGGTAGACCGGGAAAGATCAAGAAACCTGCCAACGCGATTGGGAGGGAAATGACACCTAAACATATCAGCACAGCTTGATTTCAGAATTCAAAACCTTTACCGTCTATGATGAAAAGCCACCGCCATCCGGCCATTCCACCAACACCATTCAGGTTCTTGTACGCAGCGGCTTGCAGATATCCACCAAACATGACTGCGATATTGTTCGAAACGTACCACACGCCAGTGCGCTTAAACACCTCCTCGGGCTTGTACCAAGAGCCCAGCACGTACGTCGTACCAGAAGCCACGGGTGTCTCTAGCAGGCCAAGTAGAAAACGTGTGCCATAAATGTCGTGCTCGTTTCGCATTTGCGACTGAGTGAATGTGACGATGGACCACAGAACCTCCATTAAAGGTAGGT
The DNA here is from genome assembly GCA_027946375.1 of Neodidymelliopsis sp. IMI 364377. Taxonomy (NCBI): domain Eukaryota; kingdom Fungi; phylum Ascomycota; class Dothideomycetes; order Pleosporales; family Didymellaceae; genus Neodidymelliopsis; species Neodidymelliopsis sp. IMI 364377. The sequence goes on along the minus strand of JAPEUT010000064.1, from coordinate 82,842 downwards.
AGTATTTAGCGATTTTGGGTCGAGAAAGAAGAAGTAATGATGGAATCTGGAAGACAAGGTATCCGCAGTTGTAAAAAGTTCCGAATAGAGAGTACTGATTGCCATATAGGTTCAGTTCTTCTTTCATGCCAGATACATAGGCGTTGTTGATGTTTGACGAATCGAGCCACTTCAAAAAGACTGCCAAAGTCAGAACCAAGTACACAGTTGCAGCATGTCCGAAACTTACACATGAACGAGCAGAAAGTGAGTAAACATGCGTCCATCTTTCGCAACAGTTTTTTCTCCTCTGCAGGGTAGTGCGCCGGATACCACTCCCAAAGGTACATCCAGGCTTTCCATGGTGATCTCTTGGGAGCATCGACAGGAGCTATCACGTTGGTGTCAAATTCACCTGTCCTACCCTCAACGCCAGCGGTCTCATCTCGGGGGTTAGTAGCCGACGCCATTGTAGGTGCCTGTCGCGCGGTGATAGACCGTTGGGGATGACAGCACCCGAAGTTGTGGGTTAGGACGGCTGATGTACATCCCCGTCAGTGTAATTTGTAGGTCACTCATTGCTCGACTTCAAGGCTGACAAGCGAAGTGGTTGTTCAAGAAGCGGGCATCGGCAAATTTCTGCATTGAGGATGGTGTAGTGCGGGGAGAGAAGACCGGGGCATTTCTCCACGAACGAGGACCAAGAAGGAAATCATCCGATGCGCGAGCGGCTGTAAATTCCTGGAGGGTCTGGAGAAAGCCCAGATGGCGCTATGGGGTGACGGTCGGGCATTGAAAACTTGGTGTGAAGGATTAGACGTGATGTCCACAACGTGGTGTCGGTGGATGTTGTGCCGAAGAACTTGAGTAAGGGGCTCGGCTTGGTCGTAGAGTGACAACATGTGACCATCTATACCGCCATTTCTCATGTTAGCGTTACGGGATTCCGTTTGCAGGAGCCGAATACATTCCATTCCTAAAGAAACAGAAGATGACGTAATGATCTCTAGCGCGTCACGTGGACGCGTCGCGTGCGCGACGTTTGTTAGGTTACTCGCCACTCTTCAGCGCGCCGGGCGAAGATTCTCGTCTGGAAACTTAGGACTTCTCATCGTGAATAGCCAAATCCGGAGCATAGAGGGAGAAAGCGGTTCAGTTTCCTGTGGTTGCGCAATCTGTTTGAACCTGACCGGGGACATCGATCTAACTCTAAGCATACAGATTAATTGACCCGTACTTTGGTGGCTTTTTATCGTACTAAGAGTGCTGCACCATATCTACACATCGTCCAGCAGCAGAACGCAGGAATCGTCGATCACAACCACTACACAAGTGTTCTGCCGGTAACCAGGTCACCGCGCTCACAGATAAGTACAGTACAGATCCAAGGGCAACACAACGTCAGTGAGTCCAATATTGATTCAATTTTGATACTACTGTTCTTCTTAACCTAAAGCACCAATCATCTTGTACAAACTGTTCTCCAGAGTGATCGGCGAGCGGATGGCAGACCAATTATAGTTCAACAATCCCCACAATTCGTCCAAGGCTTGAATGCTTTCCTGAGGCTGTCTGCCAGGTCGAGTCTGCAGGTAAAAGGAGCCAGAAAGCTCCCAATGCATCCAGCTGACTTTGTATTCCTCAACCATCTCGACCAAACATTTCGCATACGTAGTTTGGTTCCAGTACGTTCCATTCTGAATAAAGCCCCATTCCGAGATGACCATTGGAAAGAGATACTTAGTGGCTGGGTCGTCGGGGTTGACGCTCTGGAAACCCTTCTTGTACCATTTGCTTTTGAATGTCTCGCAGTCATCTTGAGTGGCTTCGAAGTCATACTTGTGAATTTCTAGCACAATCTTCTCTTTGAAGGCAAAGTCATCAGGCTTGAACACTGCAGTCTTGTTTGCCGTCGACTTTCCAGCAGTGCCATTCAAAGTCTTTCCGAGCGGGATTGGGTCAATGTAGGTGTCGTACGAGAGACCAGAGAAGAAAATCAGAGCATCCGGATCCGCTTCGTGAACAGCCTCTGCAGCAGCTGTCATGTGGACGTACCAGGTGTACCAGTCGACGGGCTCCGCAGTGGTTGCGCTTCTAAGTTCGTTACGCAGACCAATAGAAGAGAAGGTTGGCCAGTTTTCCTTCGCCTATTTTGGATCAGTAAGTCTAAGGAACATGTCACTAGTCGAGAGGACTTACATGTTTTGCCATAAAGGCAAGACCACGCTTCCACTTTTCGACATCGAAGAACTTCTCACCGAACCAGCCGTTGCCATCGTTATCACCACAACACCAGAAAGCCTTACTGACATGGTTGTCTAGATGAACGATCACACCTTGACTGGAAAGCTCCTTTGCAACGGCATCCCAAACTTCAAGTCTTGTAGTGTTCTTGGTGAACTCGGGGTTCTTGTCAAGAATTTGGTTCAGAACTATGGTGCCGTTGGTCTCACCCAGCGAGTTGAGAAAGCTCTTCTCTAGGGTTTGGTTTGGACTGTTGTCGAGGTAGTCGTCGATCATTTCGATGGCGAAAGTCAAGCGAACAGAGTTTAGCCCAAATTTTGGGAACCAGGAGACGATTTCCTTGACAGAGGCGTGCTGGAGACCTTCAGGAACCATGACTTCCTGGTGCCCAGGCCAGTTTGTGGAGGTGAAGTAGAAGACATCGCCATTGGCATCGACAATGTCACGGCCCTTGGTTGAGAGAGGGAGTGTAGCAGCACGCTTGACCTCCGGAAGAGCAGTCACCACTGAGGTCAGCAGGAGCGCTGAAGCCAGGTTTTGGAAAAGCATATCTGTGCACAGGTCGAGCTTCGGTTTGCGACAAACTTGTAGAAGAAACCTCTCTTCCCAGGCTCTGGCGTCGCTATATACACATCTCACGTTTACCACGCGCCCGGATGTACAGCCTATTACGACGATCGTACGAACATCGCGGACACTATCACTAGCCGTATACTATTTTCTCCAGAGTCCGAACCAAATTGCGGAGAAAATGTGGAGAGGTAAATGCAGTCAAGCAAAATATTGAAGTCCCAAGCCCGAGAGCAGGACATGATTTAAATTGTCGCTCAAAACGGCAATCCTTCCATTAACTTTATTAGCTCCTATGACGTAGCAAGGTCACGAGCGCCTTGGAAGATACGAACAGCTTCCACAATCGTTCTGTCCCGAACGGCGGGTGATGTCTGCAATTGGCACAGCATTGAACCTCGGGCGTCGGAGAAGTGCCGATCCCGGGCAGTTAACCTGCACCATCACCTTCGCCCTCAATTGTTCCGTTATCGATACAGCTATCCACTTGTAACGCATCCTTAGTTACTAGGAAAACACCATAGATGTGATGTGACTTGGCTGTTCGGCTTGTACAACTTCGACACCTGGCCAGCCTGTTAGCAACTTGGCGTATTCGAAGTCAGCCCAGCTACATCTTCCACACTATCGCAAGCGATCCAACAGCTCTAAGGCCATATTGGCGCTCACTTATCGATCATAAGATCATCGAATCAAAACTCTGAAATGGAAGGCAGTACTATAGCTTCGAGCAACAGCTCTAGATCAGCGATGTAAGCAAGCTTTTGTTGCCTCTCCGATGCAAAACTAACAAGGACTTCTTCGAGTAGCATAAAGGGTGTTGATTTGAGTAAAGTGTACTCCGAGAACGTCGCTGCAAAGGTCTTCCAAGTTGCGCAACGTGGATTTAAATATGAGGTAAACGGTTCTACTGCTGGCTCACAATTCCTTATGCTGAGGACCCTCAGGCTCCATTACCAACTTATCCGCACACCGTGCCCCAAATTGGACCCGACGCTGGACGGTATGAAGAACGAGAGGCAGACTTCTGGACGTGTGGCTTTTTTCCAGGTTGCGTCTATACCATCATTGAGCGCGCAGTGCGATATCCGCAGGCCCTGGATGTCCCAGAACAAATTCGTCCACAGTTCCAGGACCAGCTACTACAAATGGGCAGGCATTGGAATGTTGCAATCAACCAAATGAGCTCGCGTACCGACACGCATGATATGGGGTTCATCGTCCAACCAGCATTACAGAAAGACTGGGAGTTGACAGGGAATAAAGAGAGCCTGCAGTCTGTCATCAACGCTGCGTACGCGCTTGCTTCCCGATATGACGAGAAGGTGAAAGCAATCAGAAGCTGGGACGCTGCTATAAATGATCGATACTCAATCACTGACATGAGCACAAATTTTCTTGTAATCATCGACAGCATGTGCAGTACGTCTCAAGGCAATACATTCCTGTCTTAGACTAACACATCGCAGACCTCGACCTTCTTTACTATGTAGGCTACAATCAAAATGACCAAAGTCTGATAGACATCGCAACACAGCATGCCGATTCCATCATTCATGAGATTCTTCGGCCAGATTTCTCCTCCTATCATCTGGTCAACTTTGACCCGCGCACCGGTCGTCCTCAAGCCAAAATGACCAACCAAGGCCATAGAGATGACTCCACATGGAGTCGAGGCCAGGCATGGGCCATCATGGGTTTTGCACAAGTTTATACATGGACTAAAGATAAAAAGTATCTCCTCACAGCGATCAAGTGTGCCGAGTACTTTTTACGGAGATGCAAAGAAGGCGAGGGAAACTGGCGTTACCCTCTGATTCCACTATGGGACTTTGACGCACCGATCGACAATCTTTCAGAGCCTTTGCGAGACGTCTCAGCCGGCATGGCAACGGCCAACGGTCTCTTGATCATCCACCAATCGTTACAGAGCTTATCAAATGCAACAGTCGCAGAGCTTGTTGATCCGTCTACGAACTTCCTTGATATTGCGCTGCAGATTGTGTCACAGACATTGGATATGTCTTATGATCAGCATCTTGCTTCCTTCGAGTTGCCAGGCAAAGGACTAGTGAACGGCGTGGGTGCCGCGGGCATCAAGGTGGAAGGGAGCGGGTTTGACGCGATTTTGAGAAACAGCACAACGAACTGGAACCCGGATGCGCACAAGAAGTACAAAGACCACGGCTTGGTGTATGCCGACTACTTTTTGCTAGAGTTCGGAAATAAATTGCTGAGGGCTGGGCTCCTATAGAAAGAGCTAAACGCGCAATCTCAATATTGGCAACTGCGGCTGAGTCCACATGAACAATCTTTGAAAGTGAATATGCAATTGCAAAATTCTCACTGCTCGCACTGAAGCAATGCTATCTAGGCTTCCATCTGCACATCAACATAATGTTGACTCAGATCTAGTGCTCCACCAACTAGGTTTCCGACACGGATGGCTGGTACGTCGAGCCACAACTTCTCTAAATCAAGCGCTCTATACTCCTCCACTCTATCCAACGTCCTACTCATCGCAAACACAGCGGATGCAAAGTAACTGCTACGTTCTTGCGCCAAGATATTTGTATTTGTTTTGACTGTGGGAATGAGCGTTCGTTGCCACATCAGATTGGTGTTTGCGTCTGGTTTGAGGACCTCGCCTGTAGAGTTTGTGGTGGCACTTAAGATGCCGTCGTTGCCGGATGATAATCTGATGGACCTGATTCCGCTTGCCCCAGCGCTTGAGCATATCAAGACACCGTCCTTCGCTTCCGAGGTACCTTCTGGGTGCGAGAGATGATTTCTAGAAGTAATGTCGGAACTACTCGAGAAAGGTGGCAAGACTTCACCACGCCTAGTTCCTCTTCCTTGGATGGCGAAACCCCCTTGGACGACTGAAAGAGTGATGGAATTCGGGCTTGTATTGGTAACAGTGTGAAAGCGTACATACCAATTTGGCCATTTTGAGCATGGTGCCACCAAAATAGTCTCAACATACACATCTGCGTCTTTCCAGGGTTTCCAGGAACTTTTGAACACCGGTATATCTTCAAGAGTCTCATCACCTCTTCTAAGGAGAGCCCTCATTGGATGCCCGTTCAAGCTCACTTTCCATGGAATGCGCCAGGTATCGCCTTCATCTTTGCTCACAGCAATCGTGCTGTCTGGCGCCAACTGCTGTAGCAAGGGGCCAGTTGGTACGCTGAAGCCGAAATGTGATGAGTATGCAAATTTTCCATACTTTGCTTCTGTGGCTTTGAGAGGCCAGGGGCAAAATTGGCCGCAAGATAGGAGATAATGGTGATTCCCGGTGTTGCACAGTATGTGCATTGGTGGCACTACTGAGACCGCTAGAGCGTTGTCATTGGGCAGAGGTTGCTCTTCCGCGGTCCAGAAGGGATGTTCTGCCGGTAGACCTAGAGCTAAGAACGACTTCAATGCCCAGTATACGGATTGTGGCGAGTTGTAGTCTTCGCACATGTAGAAGTTCTGATAAGTGAATCCAATGGTCAAGCAACCGTCGGTATTAAAGACGTCGTGTTTATCGCTCCACCATCGGAAGTGACGAAGAAGTAGACCTTTGACAACACCCCAGTCGTCCAAAGGAGTAGGAAGTTTTAATTCAGCGAACGCTACGGCTGACCAGAAGCCGGCGAATGCGAATCTGTAGGTGAGGCTTCGCCCAAATGGAATAGCAGCACCTGATGTACGTGAGTAAGACGAACACCATCATCTGGCAAATGCTTACCGTTGGAATCGAAATATCTCCAGAATGACAGGGCAAACTTTCTGGCACGGTCCCTGAATCTCGCACACCGCTCGGGATCCAGGTTTTGCGCCATCTTAGCATAAATTAGCTGCGAAAACTGTATGGCAAAGCTTCCGGAGTAGTAGTCTGCTTGACGTCCTTCGTCGCTCCACATGCCATCCGCTGCCCATCCTTGACCAAGATAAAACTGCTCCATCTGGTCGAGATCCTCTTTCATTGCATCACAAACTTCTTCGTACCGAACGCCGCATACTTTCACAAGAGCGAGGTTCGTCATCACCCGGAACCAAAGCCAATTCGTGATCGGAAAGTCTTTGCCATTGATGGTCTTCAGCCACCCTGTGATATTGTGCTTCGCCCTGTCGGTTTGAGAATGGAACATAGCATCTGGCGCCGCCAGTAATGCATAAGAAATGATCTCCATTTCCACCATCCGCTGATCACGCAACACAACGGGCCCCCAGTACTCTGCATGGCTTGGATCTGTCCCGTTTGCAAGCCCATTAATGTATGGCTGAATCAGCTCATCGTGCTCATCTTGCTGAACGATCTTGGAATGCAATAGAGTTCCCACAGCCCACAGGGCACGCGCGAAACCTTCGAGTTGTGCGGCGACATCATCGAAATGAGTTCCAGTAGCCAAGGGTAGCCTTATACGTGCGCCACCAAGAGATTGATATGGCTTGAGGGCACGGAGTAATGCCACCACAGAAACTTTGAAGTCCTGATGAGTCGAGAAAGCACTGTCGGAGAAGCCTGCGAGTGGTGGCATATTGCTGCGGGGTCCGAGAAGTCTTGTCGGCTCTCAATGATGTCGCATAGTATATTATGCCAATCTGTCGAGACCATTGACAGGCGTAGATCAAACGTGTTCGTGTGCTAGCACGCTCATCGGCACCTACATGAGATGCTCTCCGAACCACTACGATTTCATTTAACCATTTCTGGAGACCCATCCGCGCTGAATATAACGGTCGCATATCGCGAGGACTTCTCCGCAGCCTTGATGCAGTTAATGTTGGGGTCGGAGTGCTTGCCGGGTGGGCTGACCAGCCGAACACGAGGCTAGCCCCGCAAGCGCTGTGTGGAGTTCTCTTGATTTAACCCGCCGCCCGCCGCGCCCATCCTCCCCACATTCCTTTCTTACTAACGATCGAGGATGCTGTACTGATGTCGGCAGGCTGGACCAATTTCTCCGTTGGTAATGGAAGCCACAACGGCGATGAAGACGGTCCGTCGGTTGTTGGCGAAGATCAGCCTGCTTGCGCCTCGTGCAAGAAGCGGAAATTGCGTTGCTCAAGGGATACACCTGTTTGCTCGCATTGTTTGAGGTTATGTAAGCGTACTTGAGAGTCGTCTTCCGAGAAATGCTGACCTCGAAGGTAGCTACGGAGTGCATATATAATCCAAAGCAGAAGCCAGGGTTGAAGCCAGGGGCCGTCGAGGCCTTGACCCGTCGCGTGGGTGAGCGCAATATTAGCTCATGTAACCTCATCTCTGACACAGACAGCTTTCCTCGAAAAGATACTACTGGACGAGGCTGGAGAAGTGAAACCACAGTACAACTACGACTTCACACCGCTAGAGAACTGTAATCCCTCTCACAATGGAGCACACGTGGTGAAAGAACCCACAGCTCTAGCACACCACAACGATACCATTGTGACTGCGCCTCCTGAACCTCGATCGCCTGTCAGTACGACGCTACGAGAAGATGAAGCGAGTACAAACATCCTGAAACGGAAATACGATGAGCGGATCTCAGACAGCTGGCTGCTTGTCGCTGACGATGTCGACATAGCTCAGCATCTACCTCCTCAACCTTTGATATCGAAAGTGGTCGACTTCTTTACCACCTCCTTTCATCATTGGATCCCATACCTGCACAAGAAAAGACTACAGGATAAAGTCAGCGAAGGCATATGCAGTAATGGCTTGTTGCTTGTACTGCATGCTTTGGTCGCTGTCTCTCTACGGCACATGGATCCCAACTTGCTTTTTTTGGACAACGATCAAATTCGACGACAGTCTAATGTTTCCCGCATCATAGTAGAGACCCATGCCATTAGGTCAGTATCTGTTGAAAGCCTGCAAGCACTGGTTTTCATTGTTTTCGACTACGTAAGTCTAGAATCTGCGAAAGGCGACTTTTCAACTAACGATTACAAGCTCAACGATGGACAGAACCATCGCGCATGGCCATTGATAGGCAGTCTCACCAGAACTATTGGCTATCTCCAACTGACCTCTGAGCCTTCTGCTACGTCACAAGTTGGAGCTCTCATGAGACCAGTGCGCCTGGTACAGCCTTCAAACGATTGGACAGAGCTGGAGGAACGCCGGCGACTTTTCTGGATTATCTTTATGCTGGACCGATTCTGTTCGGTAAATACAGGCTGGGATACTAGCCTGACATCTGATGACGTTCACCGACGTTTACCAGCAGATGGAGGCTACTTTACCCGCGAAGAGGCTGTTACCACACCCTACTTTGGCATCTGGAACAAAGCTGCAGCAAGGATCGGTCGATCTCTTGCGCATGTTCCTGCTCCATACAACGAGGAAGATCCTACGACTGAGCAACTACAAGGCGCAAGCCCCAATTCAACTAACGGCTATATTGATGCTTCGAAGTTAGGTGCTTTCGCTTACTGTGTCGAGGCCACAGAGTCGCTGAGCCAAGTGACGACATTCTTCCTGCAACAGAGAATCAATGCTCAGGAAAAAGAGCATGCAGTCAGTTGGTTGACTCGCTTTAAAGAGCTCGACCTGAGATTGGTGAACTGGAAACTCTTTCTACCACCGCGGTGGAAAGACTCGAATATATCAGCAGATCGAACGGTCATCGACATGGATCCAAACTTGACCCTTGCGCATATTACGCACAACACCTCTATGATCTTGCTTCACCACCCTATTGCATACCCAGCAAGGAGCTGGAACGATTACGTCGCACTGCCGAAAGAGTGTAGTGCTCAAACGTGTGAGCTTGCCGCCATCGAAACGTCTAACATTGTCAGCAAGTTCCTCACGTATACCCCCATACCATTTGTCAGTGTACAGTTCGCTTTCTGTGCGTTTGTCGCTGCCAAAGCCCTTCTTTTTGAACACCAAGCCACTCGGGAGTCACTGCGACCGGAGTTTGAGCGGTTGATTCAGGATTTGTGGGGGATGTCAAAGAGATGGGAAGGCTATGGAAGCAACGCTACAGACCCAGCAGCAAGTCAGCGGCCCGTGAGCCAAGCAGGCATCTATGCAAGTCACCTCGAGCGGCTCCGTGAGGCTTGTTCGCAGGATCTGCAATATAGGTTTGATTTCTACGACCATGCTTGCCAGTCAGTGGAGCCGCAGCAGTATGTCAGCCCAATGAGTATCATGACTCCGTTGCAGCGCACAGGAAGTTTTTCCCATGATCGTACGGCCATGGTCCATATGCGACAACAAAGTTTGAACAGCACCCATGCCACGTTTAGCCCACAGCGAAGGATTTCGCAAAATGCGCTTCCAGTTGCTACTCTAGCATCGCCGCCTAGCTACGCACAACAGCAATCTGGTCGTCCTCCAAACCTCACCGGCTTGTCACCAAGTAGTCTGGCAACACAAAAAGCCATACTCCAGCCTGACACTACTAGGCCCAGTAATGGTCAGAGTATGTACCAGCTAGGCCACAATGTTGCTCACAGCCCTCACTTGAATGGTATGATTGGAGCGTCAAGCAATTCGCAAGCTATGCAGGACCAGTCTCTACTGAATTTGTCTGATACATTCATGGACTCGCAGTTCCTGGACATGGACCGAGTCATTACATTAGAGGAAGCAAACTTTTTTCTGCCCGGAGATGCCTACAGGTGGTAGTGAAAGCCTGCTTTCGACCAAATTCATTTTACTTCATCCCCCACCCAACAAACCTTTCGTGTTCTTGAAATCATCTTACCTGATTTACCGGCTAAGTACTTCTTGTGCAACCGGAAGAATTACCAAGGTATGAGGTGGGGGAGCGCGAGCTTGATTCCAGCGCTAGCTTCTTTGGTGCCAGGATCACCAGAGTGTTCCTGCCCTCGGTCTACATTTGCCCCGGACGAGGCCTCCCCATGGGGTGGTTCCTTGGCATTTGCTGAAGGATGCTGATGCCAACACATGACATCGTACAAAGCTTCAGGAGGTGCTCGGTGCTCCACCTTTGACCATCTCCACATAGCATTGGCATCTCTCGCTCAGCTTAGAGATTCCTTTACACAATGCGCTTCATTTTATTACGACTCTGCTATGCTCTCTTAGCGCCATCCTTGGTCGCGTGTAATATTGACAGGTGAGTTGGCATCAACGAGGTATTGTGGAAGAGTCTTCCTGACGGCATCTAGAGAGAAAGTCGTGTCGCAATTCAATATAGTCCGAAAAGCTCTGATTGACAACGAGACTACGCCGCTCCAAGTTGGTAACGGTAATTTTGCATTTAACGTTGACAACACTGGGTTACAGGTACAAGATAAATCACCAACTTGAATTTCGCTAGCTCACTAGACGGCAATAGACCTTTTTGCCCTTCAACACTTTGTCGTCATGGGCATGGCATAACGATTCACTTCCGGCGAATGGGTATAGCTCCATCGAGATGATTCAGGCATTGAATGGTTGTTAACATTTCAAACAGTGAATTGCCCTCTGAATATAAAGGTCTTCCGAGGGACACTTACGGCCGCGAGGTGTTCTACGACATTCCAGATCCCAAACTGAAACAAGCTACACAATGGCTGATTAGCAACCCTAATCGCATCAACTTGGGTCGCATTGGATTGAAATACAAGGGTTCCACTCTCAATGAGTCTGAGATTTACAATCCCGTACAAGAGCTTGATCTCTGGAACGGAGTCATAACCTCAACCTTTGTAGTTGCGGGCACAACAGTGAAGGTTCTTACGCAGGGAGACTTCGACTCTGATGCGGTAGCAGTCAACATCGAGTCTGATCTCTTGCAGTCTGGTGCTCTACAAGTCGAATTAGACTTTCCATACCCTCCAATTCACTCAACAAAGTACAAGTACGAGGTCTTTGCGGGAGTTTACGATTTTCCGCTCAACCACACTACAGTACTTATAGACGATGGATCTGACCGCACTTCTGCGCACATTCACCATCCATTGCAGGAGACTAGTTACTTTGTTAATCTGCGCTGGCCTAAAGAGACTCCATTGAGGCTCTCGAGGGATGAACCACCAAACTCTACTGCCATCACGGCGCACAGATACACGCTAGGCTCGATGGGCAACTCTTCGTCAATGGCTCTTACAGCTCACTTTTCGCCTGACATACATGTACCAAGCTTTCCTGCCAAGATTGGTGATAAAAATGCTAGAGCTTGGAACTCATACTGGAAGGAAGGCGGCTTCGTCGACTTGACTGCATCTTCAAATCCCAATGCAACCGAATTGCAGCGACGAATCATCAAGTCTCAGTACCACGTCCGAGTCAATAGCGCAGGCAGTGGTCAGCCACCGCAAGAGAGTGGACTGATGAACAATGGATGGTATGGTAAGTAGTGAAAGCGTCCTATGGCTAGGTCTAGGTTCTGATACATGACAGGGAAGTTTCACATGGAGATGGTCATCTGGCATCTCGCCCATTGGTCAACTTGGGGTAGGCAGCAATACTTTGACGGTGTGTTTCCGGAATTATACGAAACGCTATTGCCTTCGTCCGTAGCTCGTGCCCGGTCGATGGGTTGGGAAGGTGCTCGATGGCCTAAGATGACGGAATTAGAGACTGGCGTGAGCTCCCCTGGGGACATTAACGCGCTCCTCATGTGGCAACAACCACATCCCTTCTACCTCGCAAACCTAGCATACCAAGCTAAGCCTACGAGAGAAACATTGCTACGCTGGGACAAGGTGCTCACTGCGAGTGCGGATTACATGGCGTCATACCCTGGGTGGAATACAACTACTGGTAGATACGACCTCGGACCACCTGCCTACGGCGTGACGGAGAACACACCGCCAAATTCGACAAGGAATTTGGCTTACGAGATTGCGTACTGGCGTTATGGATTGGATGCTGCTATAAGCTGGAAGCAGAAACTTCACCAAGCCGTTCCGGAAAAATGGACGCACGTTGCTGCCAATCTAGCACTACCACCTCAGGTAGATGGCCTGTATGCCGTTTACGATGGACTCAACGGTTCGTGGTGGAACGACACAAAACTAAATGGCGACCCACGCAGTCTCATAATGCTGCAAGGCATCCTGCCCGACACGCCAGTAGTTGACCCGAAAGTTGCTTTGCGCACCGCGGATAAGGTGTGGGAGGTTTGGGGTGATGCCAAAATCCGCGGTTGGGGACGACCGGTTCTCGCAATCAACAGCGCGAGAATTGGAAATCCGGCACGTGCCATCTACCACCTTACTGCATATGACTACTGGAAGTTTGATGATGCCGGTTTTGCTATCAGGGGTGGTGATGGAGGCACACCGCCGCCGTTTCTGCCAGGCAATGCTGGCTTCCTACTCGCCGTAGCGTACTGTGCTGCGGGCTGGCAAGGCTCAGAAGGCGATGCGCCGGGCTTTCCCAAAGACGGAAGCTGGGTGGTGAAGCATGAGGGACTTCTCAAGGCGTTGTAAGAATAGACAATCTGCAAACGACTACGAGGCTGTTTACATTCCTAAGATATCCGGTTTTGTAGTAGTCTATCCCGTAGTCGCCGCTACAAGCCCCAGCTTCTCCACATTCGGCCGCTGTCGCGTTACACAAAGCTACGTATCTGGTAAGCGCCAACGGCGACGGCTCTATGCGGCTCCTAGTCAAAGTGCGGTAGCAACATCAACACCATACTACCATACTTCTGAAAACAGCAGATCAGCAACTTTGAGATTTCTTTGAACTGTGATTCAGATAAAGACCAGCTCTGCTCGTCATGCTGAGACAGTATCACTTCACACATCACTCGCTAACACAATGGCGCCCTCCTTCTCTCGCGTTTCATCTGGTGCTCTCCTCCTTGCTCTCGCTTACAACGCGCGACCTGTGAAGGCCGACTTCTGGGAAGATGTCGACAACTGCAAGCTTGTTCTCGATGATATGCCCGCGGATACCACCACCGACTTCTGCCAGGACTTCGCTCAGGGCTACGAGCCGGATGACGAGTACGTCACCGTAACTGGATACCCGGTCACTGTCACCGAATATCCCGCTGCCAAGACCTGCGAAGATGATGACTACCCGACCTCTACCGAAGATGGATATCCTGCCTCGACACCATACCCACCTTACAAGCCTACTAAGGGCTATGAGTCGGGAAAGCCCACATACGCGGGTTACGATTCTTCCAATTCTACGGGCTACTATTCCAAGCCCACTGGCTACAGTTCGTCCGGCTACGGTTCTTCCAGTGCTGCAGACTACGGCTATTCCAAGCCCACTGGCTACGGTTCGTCCTGGTCTGTGGGAGGCGGTAGACCCGAGACGACGGACGCGCCAAAGTGGGACGGCGATGTTGTTACAGTGACTAGCACCATCTTGACCACTTACACTGTGTAAGATATACTCGCTTTTCTGATTCTACTTCTGTTAACAAGTTCAGGTTCTCGACTGTCTACCCAGACGGCGCTGCTTATCCCACTGCAGCAGCCAAACGCCGCCATGCTCGTGAGCTCACTGGTCGCGCAGCCTGGTGTGATGACAGGCCCTGCCGCCTTGCACCCTACGATGACGGCACTATCATTGAGGCTTGCAAGAAGTACCTTGGCTGGGTCCCCCACACTTCGACTGTCAAGGTGCCTGGCTACACCATCACTGTGGACAGCTACCCCACCACATGCGTGCCCAAAGACGACTACGATGCGTACCCGACTGAATCCTCCGATGACTACGACTCAGACTCGTATCCTACTGATAACGGTTACCCGGCCGACCCGTACCCTACCAACACCGATGATGGTTATGATGCTGATCCGTACCCAACAAAGGATGCCTACCCTACTGATGAATATTACCCTGAGGCCCCGTACACGACCGATGACTCTTACCCTCAAGACTCTTACCCGACTGAAGAGCCTTACCCTACTGACGACGCCTACCCGGAAGACTCTTACCCAACCGAAGAGCCATACCCTACCGACGATTCATATCCTGAGGATGATTCCTACCCAACCGATGACTCTTACCCTCAAGACTCTTACCCGACTGAGGAGCCTTACCCTACCGACGATTCGTATCCTGAGGATGATTCCTACCCAACCGAAGAGCCTTACCCAACCTATGATTCTTACCCAGAAGACTCCTACCCCACTGAAGCGCCTTACCCAGAAGACGACTCTTACCCTACTGATGACTCGTACCCTGCGGACAACTCGTACCCCACGGACGATTCTTACCCTGTAGATGACTCGTACCCCACCGACGATTCTTACCCTAAGGACGATTCTTACCCTGTAGATGACTCGTACCCCACCGACGATTCTTACCCTGAGGACGACTCGTACCCTGCAGATGACTCGTACCCTGGAGATGACTATTACCCTACCGATGACTCCTACCCTACAGACTACACGCCCGACTATCCTACAGACGACTCACCTGACTACCCTGACTACACACCTGAGGCTCCAGCTTCATACCCTGACGACGAGGAATACTACGACGATGGCTCTGATGACTACCAACCCTCGAACGGCGACTCTGGCAACGACTACTCTGACTCCGAGAGCCCCAAGCCATGGGATGACCTAGACAGGAACGACGACCTTGCTGATGCCATCGAGTCGAACGGCTACGACGCTGCAATCAACGAGTTTGGTCTTGGCGGCGACTCCTCTTCCAAGCGCAGGAGTGCTGACTACGGCAGCAAGGACGACGAGGACTGTGATGACAACAAGACACCCGTGTACCCCGTGGACGAGCCTTCGTATGATTCGTACCCGGTCGATGACTCCTACCCAACTGTAGACTACCCTGTTGATGACTCGTACGACTACTACCCAGACACCTCCTACGACCCTGTAGACCCCAGCTACTACCCTGACGGCACCTACCCGGATGGCACGCCTATCTACGATGATGTTTCCTCGTATGACGGTGAAGACGTAAGTTCCAGTCCAAATTCAAACTATTGATATGGTAGATTGACTGACTGTTGGACAGTACAAGCACTAAATACAGTTACGAAAGGCAGATGAGAGAAAGGGGATGTAAATTGCGAATCAAGTAATGGTGTTTGACAGATACATGGATCGGTAGACGGAGGAGGATTGTACTTGGTAATAGTAATGGTAATTGCAGTAATTCTATTTGTGTTTGAAAGATGGTGCGAGAACCCACATACACTTCCCCCGAGAAAACTTAAAGCACCTCTCTTAATCCCACTGAATCCTCTGAAACGACGCGTGACTCTTCCTCTGTTACTGTAGACACTTTCCATCCGCATTATCCCCCACCTCAACGCATCCAAATCCATCCGCATTATCACCCACCTCAACGCATCCAAACAACCTCTCCTCCCCCTCCCCCCTTCTTCCTCTCTAGAAACCTTCCACCTCAAACCCTCCAAAACACTTACCCAATCCCCACAGCCCCTACCTCAAGAAACAAGACCCTATTCCTGCTCAACGCAGTCATAAGTCTAAAGCTTGTTATTCAACAACAGAATCCAAGCTACTTCTAGCAAAAGCTGCAGTGGTTTAAATAAAAAGACACATATGTGTGAGCGCTGAGCAAGACGTAGGTGCAGGTTCCTACAGTAAAGAGATGGGTAATTAGAGTTGTAGGTTTAACCGGTTGAATAGCCAGATATCTAAAGGCGTGTAGAGTAGAGATGCTAGTAGTTTATCTTGGTTGCACGGTAATGGAGGGAGTAGGAGTCATTGAATCACAGTTAGAAGAACTAAGATAATCTTGCGATAAAATTTCACGACAGGTTATTTGTTGTCTTGATCTAATTCTCGTCATCGTCATCGTCGTCTTCATCTTCATCTTCGTCATCATCCTCATCATCTTCAGCATCCGAGACCTCCTCCCCAAGTTCCTTGAGTCGTTTCTGCAATTCATTAGTACAAGTCTTGCGTCTATCCTCTTCAATTTTAGCCTTACCTTGTCCGCTGTCCGTTTCTCCTCAAGATCACCCAAGATGACGAGCAGGTCGTCGAGCTCAGTCTGTTTCTCCTTCTCCGCTTCCTCTGCCTTGTTGAGCTTTTCTTGCAAGTCTTTCACCAGCTTGGCGCTAATGTCCTTCGCTTTGCCTGTCTTGTTTCCACTCTCCTTGGCAGCGGCTTCCGCTTTGGTGAGTTTAGCTTGCGTTTCTTTCAAAGTGGATTCGGCCTTGCGCAGTTTGGACTCGGCTTCAGTTGCTTTCCAGGTCTGGTCTTGCAGCTGCGTTTTGAGAGATGTGAGTTCGGTGGTCAGCTTGTCGGTGGCGGCTTTGTGGTCGGTGGTCTGTTTGGTGTGCTTTTCGGTCGCAGTCTTGTGCTCAGATCTGACCTTGTCAAGCGCAGATTGATGCTCGGACGTGAGCTTGTCTATGCTGGATTGGTGCGTGGATTTCAGTTGCTCAAGGGAGGTCTGATTGGCAGCTTGATTGGCGGATTCCAGCTCGAGGATGTGGGCTTGGTGTTCGGCCTTGAGCTTGTCAATGGTGGATTGGAGGGCTTCGTTTTCTTCCGTCAGATGTTGGATCTGAGCGTCATGCTGCTGAGCTTGTGCTTGAGTCTTGCGAAGAGTGTCGTTCACTGAAGACAGCTCGTTGCGTGCTTGTTGATGAGCTTGTTCAAGATTGCGGATCTTCTCAAAAGCGTCCGACCGTGCCTTTTCTGCAGACTCGAGTCGTCGCTCTACCTCTGTGCGTGACCTGATTGACTCGTGCAGCTTGTCTTCGTATTCTTGTTTTGTTCGTGATATCGCAAGTGTGGACTCTTTGGCCGCTTGCTGTAGCTTGTTGTTTAGCGACGCAATCTGGAGGTTTAAGTTGTTCTCCAATTCCAGTGACGCCTTTTTGTGTTCACGGTCCTTGTTCTTGATCTCGGTGTCAAGATCGTTGTGGAGCTTATCGTTGATACGCTTGAGGGTGTTTCTTTGCTCGTCTGCCGCTTGCTGTGTTTTGCGGTGGTTGGCGTGTTCTTGGTCAAGTTTTTGCTCTAGTGCCATCAGCTGGGCTTTGAGCTCTTGAATGCTGTGTTCCCTTCCATCTATCTCGCTCCTCAAAGCATCAACCACATCGCGATCTACACCATCGTGTGACTGGTGCTGCTCGATGTTTGGATCGCGGTCGATGGCCCGGGACAGCCGACTGAAGTTGTCCTTCAGAAAGTCGACGCATGTGTCAATAAAGAACACATCTGGCAGACCGCCTTCTCCTCCACCTCGTTGAGGTAGCACCTCGAAGTCGCGAACGAGGGGGTGGTTGCGCAACTCGGTGATGGCGTTGAGGTACTTTTCGCGACCAAGTTTGGAGATGAGAATATTCTGCAGTTCGCGTCTGGGGACCGGTGAATCGCGTGTTGAGAACTCATAGATGGTACCGAGAAGTGCTGCGCTAAGACCACGATTAATTGTGTGATCGTCGCCAGGCCTCAGCACAGCTTGCACCAAACTCTGCAAGCTGCTTGCCTCGCCAAGGAAATCATCTACTGCCGCTGCATCCTCGAAAAGCCATCCTAGTAGTAATATAAGGTAGGCAATTGATATGCGTTCATCTTCTTCAAGTTGAAGGCTTGCGATTAGATTTGCGGTCAATGTCTGTATACAGGTGACGACTTCTTCTCCACTCTCTGCATCGCCTTCTTTTACTTGCATCAGTGTGTTTTTCGCTTGTAGATTATCAAAGATTAGATCGAAGATCAGGCCAGCTGCGAACCATATCCTGTAGGGATCACTGGCTGGCGAGGCCTGTGATCCCTCTAAGAGAATTGTCAAAGCATTCTGGGTCTCGTCACCGGCTTCATGGCCACCGATGGCGCGGTTGAGGAAGTGTTCGCAGATTTGAGGATGGTTGTGGAAATAGGCCTTGATACATTCTGCACCAGCGCTACGTAGGTCGAAAAGCTCGTTTGGCGCGGGCGTCAGAACGAGGTTGAGTAGCGCCTCAATGACATAGACGTTTGCGACGCCGTTGGGCGTGGCTGCACCATTGGTTGCAGGCTGAACAAATGGGCGCACCTGTTCCTGAGCAAAACCTTCCTGCATCCTGGGATTGCCTCGGATCAGGTCGGCGCATGTGCTTAGGGCTTCGACCTTGATAAGCATGGCGGTCGCTGGGTCAAACATAATGTTCAACAGTTGTCTGACAAGGCCGTACTGCACAAAAGCGGACTGGTTCTGTGGTGTGGCTGCGCTGCCTTTTACGAGGAACATGCGCATGATGATCAACAGACCCCAGACGTTCTTGTCACTCTGTGGACTGACCCAGTCATCTTCTCCGTCAACAGCACCTCGTGGTTTCTTCGCTTTCTTCCCACCCGGTAACAGCCTGGCGAATTGGCCTGGGTACTCCATTTTGGCAAAGTAGGTCTGATTCGATGTGTTGAATCTTATCAGGTTCGCCAGCAGTGAAAGACAGTCCTGCACCACTATGCCACCCTGTGTAAGCCCTCCATCGCCATGTATCATATTGAAGACCTTGGCAAAGACATCCTCGAAGACGAAGATCTTTTGCAGCTCAGACGAAGAGCGCGTGAGGTCTGTAAGCACTACGAGGCCCTCGTTTCGGATAATGTCTCGCGGGTCGTCCAGCATGGCTGCCAGGCGGCTCGTGCCCAGTGGTGCTGTCTGTATGCATTCTTGTGTGCGCTCTGGACGAGCTTCTGCGCAGGCGCGGATCAACTGGAGAGGATATAGGCGCGAGTAGAGGTCGGGTGTGTCGAGTAGGTCGAGGAGGACCGTCATATTATCTTGACGCTAGCATAAGCTCAGTTCTGGTAGACGTTGTGGCTAGAGGAGGGAATGCGCACCATGGTGAATTCGTCGGCGAGCCACATGGCGATCTCGTCTGACGCCTCTGGACTGTCGTCATTGGGGTGGAAGAGAGCAAGCAGCGTCTCCAGCACAACCTTGAGCGTGTCCACGTCCTCGGCATCTTTGGTCAGAGCTGCTATCAGGCCGCGCAGGGCTCCTGAAGCAACGGATGCTGGGTATTCTTTGGCGAAACTACGCAGACCGAGTATGGCGGCGCGGCGATCTTCCAGGAGGGTTGCACTTGACAGACGGCTGCTGAGTGTGGTGATGGTGTCGGTGGCTGTTTGCTTGGGAGGCGCGTTGGCCTCGAGTACTCGCATCATCTTCGCGGTAGGGAGCTGTGATGGATAGAGCTATGGCAGCTATGAGTGCATTGTCTTCCTTGTTCTCTAGTGGTTATGGGGAAAGAAGACGTTGGTAAGACAGAAAAACAACCAGAAGAGTAAGCCGCTACCAGAAGAAACGCATAGAAAAGGAACACAGTTGGTCCAAGTGTGTTGTGAGTACTGTACGAGATTTGGTCAATCGACCTTCCACGTATAAAATCGGGCACGGACGGCACAGCAACAACCACTTGGAAGACCCTGGCTGTCGGCAAAACCACGGGTCTCCAGATCTTGGCAGAATAGTCTCAGCGCATCTTAATTCTGCCTCTGTGCTTCCACCTTCTCCCACTCACCCATCTCCCCCCCTTTTGTCGCGTCGCCCGGTAACAGGGCATAGCATCGCGCATCGCTACTGCGACTCTCGAGTGAACGTCGCTGAGCTTTAGGTCATCTGCAGCTGGCGCATCGCCGCAGAGGCAAAGCCCACCACTTTTCCTCCCAAGGCTTTTCTCTCCTCCAGGCTGCATTGCATCGACACAGCGTCGTCAACAGCCTTTTCCTCTTTTTGTAGTGTACCGCAATACTAGAACAGGACTTCGAGCCTCAGTATACGCGCTTTCGCTTTCTCCAGTGCCTCTCTCAACAATCGCACCCCTACCACTACCACACCCAGCACACCGTACGCCACCGAGCGTCACTACCACTCGCAGTCATGGGTGTCCCCGCTATGTTTCGCTGGCTTAGCCAGAAGTATCCCAAAATCGTGTCCAGTGTCGCAGAGGACCAGCCCAAGAAGGTTGGCGACCAGGTCATTCCTGTCGACCGCACCACACCGAACCCCAACGGCGAAGAGTTCGATAACCTGTATCTCGACATGAACGGCATTGTCCATCCGTGTTCGCATCCCGAAGACAAGCCTGCGCCCAAGACCGAGGCTGACATGATGGTTGCCATCTTTGAGTACACTGACCGTGTCGTCGGTATGGTGCGCCCTCGCAAGCTGCTGTACATGGCTGTTGATGGTGTCGCCCCTCGTGCAAAGATGAACCAGCAGCGTTCTCGTCGTTTCCGCTCCGCCAAAGAGGCTGCTGAAAAGGACGAGGAGCGTGCCGAGTTTGTCAAGATGCTCAACTCGCAAAAAGCCAGCCGCGGTGAAGACATTTCAAGCATAGAGGAGGTCGTTGAGAAGACCTGGGACTCTAACGCTATCACCCCTGGTACACCCTTCATGCATCTCCTTGCTGAAAGTCTTCAATACTGGTGTGCCTACAAGTTCACAACCGACCCTTCGTGGAAGGACATGAAAGTCATCATTTCCGACGCCTCTGTGCCTGGTGAAGGAGAACATAAGATCATGAACTTTGTTCGCTCGCAACGCGCTATGCCCACACATGACCCCAACACCTCGCATGTCATCTACGGTCTAGATGCCGATTTGATCATGTTGAGTCTTGCTACCCATGAGCCTCGTTTCCGTGTGCTTAGAGAAGATGTCTTCTTCGACTCGGGTAAGGACAAGGTTTGCACTCGTTGTGGACGTAAAGGTCATATCCGTAACAACTGTGAATTCCCAGACGATGGGAAGAAGCTCACCGAGGAGGAGGCCGCTGAAGAGTGGGCATCCTCCGAGCACCAGCTCAAGCCATACATCTGGCTCCATACCGGCATCCTCCGCGAGTATCTGGCCGTCGAGATGGACACACCTAAGAGGAAGTTCACCTACGATCTGGAACGTGCACTTGATGACTGGGTTTTTATGTGTTTCTTCGTCGGAAACGATTTCCTCCCCCATCTGCCCAGTCTGGAGATTCGCGACCAAGGTATCGATTTGCTCATCAGCATCTGGCGAGACCTGGCTGCTGACATGGACGACTACGTTACCAAGGATGGATACCCCGACATGCGCCGCGTGCAGCAGATTCTGAGTGCTCTCGCTGGCAAGGAAGCTGACATCTTCAAGAAGCGTAAGGAGGTCTCAGACCGCCAGGCCGCCAAGCGTGCTCAGCGTGAGGCCCACAGCAACCGGGGTCGCGGAGGAGGTCGTGGTGGTCACAACGACCGCAACAACGGCGCACCTCCGTTCAAGCGTGTCAAGGAAGATACCAACACGTACATGAACTCTGGAGTGTTGTTCTTCGCCCCAGGAGACGCGCAGTCAAGCGAAGTCCGCGATGCCCACAAGAATGTACTTCACAACCGCGACCTTCAAACAAACAAGAGCGCTGCAGCACGATTGAAGGAGATGATGAAGGCCAAGGCAGACGGCACAGCTCCTGCTGATGCCGAATCTACTCCAGCATCCGAATCAGCTTCTGGTGCCGACACTCCTGTCACTCTCGGCAAGCGCAAGGCAGACGAAGTCGATGATGCTGATAACGGCACCCCGGGACGTAACACTCCTGTTGTGCCCGACGATCCAGTGCAAGCCGAGAAGAAGAAGGACGGCGAACCACCAGAGGACACCATCCAGCTCTGGGAGCCTGGCTACGAGGAGCGATACTACCAGCAGAAGTTCCATGTCGCGCCAGATGACATAGCGTTCCGCAACAAGGTTGCTCGCCAATATGCCGAAGGTCTGTGTTGGGTCCTGGCATACTACATGCAAGGTTGCCCCTCGTGGACCTGGTATTTCCCCCATCACTACGCCCCCTTCGCTGCCGATTTCGTTGGTCTGGAGGATATGGACCCGCGCAAGCTCTTCGAGAAGGGTGTGCCATTCCATCCCTACGAGCAACTCATGGGTGTGTTGCCCGCTGCCTCCAACCACGCTATCCCTGAACCTTTCCGTGTTCTCATGGAAGACCCGGAGAGCTCGATCTACGACTTCTACCCCGTTGACTTCCCCATCGATCTAAACGGCAAGAAGTTCGCCTGGCAAGGTGTTGCTGTCCTGCCGTTCATTGACGAGAAGCGACTGCTCGATGCCATGGCCACAAAGTACCCAGAGTTGTCCGACGACGAGAAGCAGCGCAACGAGTTTGGCAAGGAAACTCTCATGTTCTCGCAAGAGGGCAGGCTGTTCCAAGATGTCAACACTGCATTGTACCGCACTGCCGTCAAGAAGCACAACATCGACCCCGCTAAGAGCGGTGCACTCCACGGCGAAATCGAGCCTCACGATCTTTTCGTCCCTGACAGCCAGCTTGTCCCGCCTTTTGACCTTGACGGCGAAGGCACCGACTTTGAGATTGTCCAAGACGGCTCAATGAGGTATGTATTCTTTCTCTCCGCACTGGAACTCGACTAACACGCACAGGGTCTACTACGAGATGCCCAGACTTACCGCCGACAACGCCCACAAGTCCGTCCTCCTCAAAGGAGTCAAGCTCCCCACCCCCGTCCTCAGCGAAGCCGAAGCAGCCGCCGTCCGACGCAACCAAGACCGCGGCGGCCGAGGCGGCTACCGTGGGCGTGGAGGCGGACGAGGAGGCTACAACGACCGCGGTGGTCGTGGCGGAGGCTACAACAACAACAACCGCGGTGGAGGCGGCTACAACAACCACAACAACAATAACAACGGAGGAGGCTACCCTGCCGGTCCCCCAGGCTTCCCTGCCCCGCCCTTCGTACCTGGCGCAAACAGCTGGCCCCCACCACCCCAGAACGGCTTCCCCCCTCCACCCCCCGGCTGGGTTCCTCCCCCTGGCTTCGGCGCCCCAGGCGGCTTCCAACCCCAAGGACCACCCGGCTTCGGCGGCCCACCACCTCAGCAACAAAGGCCTGCTTGGATGGGACAACAGCAGCCTCGAGGCCCGCCGCCTAGCCAGGCAGGTGGAAATGGCTATGGTAGCGCTAATAGAGATGGGTATGCTGGTGCTAGGGATGGTTACTCAGGTGGTGGCGGACGTGGTGGTTATCAAGGTCAGAATCAGGGTCAGAACCCCTATAGCGATCGTCCTCCGCGTAATGATCGTGGAGGCGGTCGTGGGCGTGGTGGATATGGCGGTGGGAATCGCCAGGGTGGTGGAGGGTATAACTCGAATGATTACCGCTAGTTGTGGTATCTTACGGAAAGACAAGGAGGAGGTAGTTGTGTAGGATTTTGAATTTCGATGTAGAGTACATGTAGGAAAATCATGAAATGTTTGCAATTGGATAGTTAATAGTTGTGATAGTCATGTGATGATCATATGATGGGGGGAGATCTTTCTCTATCCTTCCACCCCTGCGCCCCTCCTCTTCTCTCCATATTTCTCTGCCTTCCTATCTTCTTCTTACTATCGAATCCCAAAAACCGAAATCTTGATATAGAAATCTAAAAACCGCAATTCCGAGAAACAATGGCCTGTTCTTTTTCCATTCCTCTTCTCCAAAACTCTCTTCGTTCAATATGGCTTGGATGCCTACTTCCTCCTTTGGACCCAGAAACACTCCCTCTCTATATTCTAAAGATACTAGAAGAAAATTTATGTGCTTTGCTTCTCTCTTTTCTCTAATGCTGTAGATAGATGATTGAGTTGTACATGTTGTTTTTGAAATTGTGCAGAAATGGGGGGAACAAAAATTTGAAGGCTAAGCGGTCTGTCATGATTCTTCTCTTCTGGGGTCTTGAGTGTAAAGAGTGATTGCTGCAATTGGGGCTATAGTTTTGCTTGAGAGGCAGTGAGTCTTGTCGCCAGCAGCACCAAAATCACACTTACGGTCCAGATCTCACCTCTCATCCTTCGCTTTGTTCCATCTCTCAGTGATTGAGCTCATGGCGTAGCCAGATATGAGCGTTGCTAGCGACAGGCCCATCTGGCCGTCAAAGCTGAGGTGAGTTTGGCGGACACAAGCGAGTGAGATCAGGAAAGAAAGTGCGTTGAAACCAGGGCGTATTTGCTTCTCAACCCTCATGTGTGTTTGTTTTCGCTTATGGTCACAAAGCAGACTATGGAAAGCGGGGCATACCTTCAGCTGAAGTTGTTCCAAGACGAGGCTGTCGTCGAACCCTCAACTCATTGGACAACTCAGCAAGATGAAGCGAGCGCCATCATAACATTACCTGAACTACTTGAGCTCCTAGGATAAGCTTTAAGCCACAAGCTTTCACGAACCTTTGCCAAGTAAAAAAGTCTCGCTTCTTTTCGCATTGTCAGACCGATCGCGAGTCTGACCTCGCTCTAGTCTGAGATGCTTCTGATCGATGGAGAATGCCACCCAAATCAATGGCTAAGTTGGTCAGCACAGCTGATTTGTTCGAAGGTAACAAAACAAATTGAGAAGCATTTTCGCATGTCGAGAAGCCACCGACCCAGCAAGATATCAACAGCGTGTTGTGACCTTAGGCCAGATACTTTTCCACCTTCCAAAGGTGAAGTGTATATGTTCCCAAGTTTTTCTTCGTATTATTAGAAGAAGACCACAACGCTCAAAACTAGCCAGTGCCGTTAGCACCGATCGATCTCCCATGATACAAGACCAGATGCTAATATGGCTGAGGATAGAGTGTAGTACTAGCCGAAAAGAACAGTGGTCAACCATTCAATCCGCAATCCATCGCCTCGCGTATTAGCCAAGTATGAGTGCATTTGTGGTTCTCTTAAGCGAGTAGGTTCAAGCTCGCCGATGGACGGGATGCCAAGCTGGAAACCGAGTAGAGTGACTGACAGCATCATGCCCGTGAGCAAGTACTTAAACATTGATTTCCAATCTCGAGACAGTTTCTACACCAAAGACAGAACAAAACTCTCCTCACTTCTCACGACTAGATTCGTTCCATCCTTGTTTCATTGCTTGAAGTCTACCCACTCAATAATGATACATCAACTACGCTTCAGCTGCTATCTTCTTTTCTTCGTCACAGCTCTGTTCCTCTGTATCGTACCTACCATCTCTGCTCCATCTTCTTACGACGACAAGAATGTAATACACGTCGGGAGGAAACAGTCTATACAGGACGCTGTCAAGCGCGCCAAGCCCGGTACTCGTATAGAAGTCGAAGGCGAGCACGAAGAACAAGTGGAAATCGACAAAGATGGCATATATCTGATTGGCGTCGGCAAGAGCGCCAAGCTATTCCCTCCAAAGTCTTACGACGAACATAACTTCTGCTATGGCCTCTCTCAAGATGACACAGGGAAAAAGACAAGCGCCGGTATTTGTATACACGGGCGACACATCAAGCTCGTCGAACCCTACAATCCCTTGGAAGGACATTACAAAGTAGAAAGTGCCGGGGACCCTGTCAAAAATGTGCAAGTCTCAAACATCGAAATCACAGGCTTCGACGGCCAAAATGTCGCTATCTATGGTGGGAAAGACATAAAGATCTCCCACAACAAACTTGCCAAAGCCGGACGATATGGCCTCATCACCGCCGGCTCGACAGGCACAATAGCATCCAAGAACATCGTCATCGGCTCCTCTCCCGCCACCATCCAGCCAGGATCCATCGCGATGTGCATGGACGACTTCTCGAGCGCTGAGTTTTCCGACAATGACATCTCGGACTACTTCATCGGACTATGCACCGAGACCAACGGAGGCATCAACAAAGGCAATAAAGTCCACGACTGCTGCTTGGGCAACATCATCGACCCCGGTGTCAAGGATGCCAAAACTATCGACAATTCCTTTTCCCGTTGGAACCCAAAGTGTTCAGCTGCAGCCGCTGCCGGCGTGTCGATCCTGAGTTCTGTCAATGCTCTTGTTAGAGGTAACAGCATTGACGGTATGATTACAGGGGATGCAACGGATAAAGGTGCTGGTCTATACTTAGGAGACGTCTTTGGTGTAGCGGCGAGAAACACGGTGAAGTATAATGTATTTGGAAAGAATGATGTCGATGTATTTGTCGACTCGGATGGGTTGAATGATATCAGAGGTAATGTTTGCGATGAGGCTTACAAGAACTTGACGTCAGGTGTGATTGTGCCTGCGCCAGAATTTTGTAAGCGTTGAAAGGTCTGGGCTGTTTTGGAGGAATCAATGTCTGATCAGATTGTCGTCATGTTATTGTATAGACCAGCAGCTTCTGCCTTGGGCTTAGACCTTTAGCTTCTTCAGATGCACCTGACCACATACACAAGTGTTCTCTTCGCCTGGGTCTCCATTGGTTGCGTTCCTGTATCTTTGCAAGAAGATCGTGCTTAGAGCTCTGCCTCATCCATGTTCCTAATCCAGCCCCACATCCACTTCACAGTGTCAAGGTGTGCTTGCACGCCGATCCTCTCGTCCACAGTATGGATGTTGCCCATACCCGCCTGCTCTTTATCCCACCCAGGTCCATATCTGAAGATGTGTTCGCTCAGGTCCCAGTAGTAGCGGGTATCCGTGTTACCTGTCATGATACCTGGTGCGACAACAAGATCTTTGCCGTAGAGTGCACGTGTAGTACCCGAGAGGACTGAGAAAGGTGTGACGTGGGTGTTGTTTGACGAGCTTGAATACAAAGTGGTGGGTGTCACAGGAGCGGGCTCAAGGACAGTTGCGCGATGTGAGAGCGTGATACTGGATGGCTCCTCGGTGCCGTCAAAAGCGTTAAGCTTCAGATTGTACTTCTTCGCAATGCTACTGGCGAAATTGGTAATGCGCGCCTTGATATCTGTCGAGGACGATCCAACGTTAATGCGGTGGTTGACGGTAATTTGAGTACGCTCCGGCAAAGCGTTGTTCTTGACACCACCGTGAATGATATCAACAGCAACAGAGCTAGTGAAAAGATACTTGACGCCTGGTCCGGCTTTAGCTGCTTCCTCAGCGAGCCTATCTTGTTTCTTTGAGCAAGTGTGGCTTTTGGACGATCGCTTATCCAGCAGATGATGCAGCTTCTTAGGAAACTCGGGTGCGTGCTCTGCACCACAGGTCAAAAGACCTAGGTAGGGGTTCTCGTCGGCAAGACGTGGCTCGTAAGTCCCATGCTCGATCAATGTGATGAGCTCAGCTGCAACACCAATACCATTGTGCTCGGGAGGCACGGAAGAGTGACCACCAGGCATGCGCACGACGATATCGACGTCGATATAGCCCTTCTCAGCGACACCTGGGATAGCGAAGTCGGCTCCCCAATTCTCTACGTTAACAGCTCCTTCATCAACGATAGCCGCGATAGAGTCGTGTCCGTACTTTTCAATCAAATGCTTCGCAAGATGCTGTGCGCCTTCTCGGCCAGAGATCTCCTCATCAAATCCAAATGACAAGATCAAAGTGCGACGAGGCGTGAAGTCAGTCGCGAGGAGGGCCTCCACAGCCGAAAGGACAGCCATAAGCTGATTTTTGCAATCACTGGCGCCACGACCCCAAACACACTTCCCATCATAGTGGCCGGAGAACGGCGGATGAGTCCACTGCTTGACCGTGCTATCTGGCACAGGTACGACGTCCTGATGCGCCATAAGCAGGGTGGCCTTAAGCGACGAGTCCGTGCCCGGCCAGGTGAAGAGCAAGCCATGCGTGTTGATCTTCTCAAGCTGAAGGGAAGCGTGGGTGAGAGGGAAAGTCTTGGCTAGATAGTCCGCGAAAGAGTTGAAAATGTCCCATCGTGGGTCGGCACCGATTTCGCCCATGTCATCGTAGCTCTGGGTAGGGATCTGCACGGCCCCGGAAAGACGGTCGATTGCGAGCTTTCGGAAGTCATCGGAATCCAGATAGATCTCAGTATCGTTCAACTGTTCCGAGGTTCTCGATGGAAGTAAAGGCTCAACCTGAGGACACCCGACCTTGGAGCCCGTGTTTGTGCTGGGCTGCCATTGGGGTGTGCTACCGGTGATGATGATGTAATTGCGCAGCAGGAACCACAGGGCCAAGAGCGGGAAGAGCACTCGAAAAGATGTTGAGGAGCTCCAACTCTTTTTTGACCTTTCGGGATCTCTAGGCTTATCTTCCAATGTTTTGCCCATCGTGATGTTGTGGTTGTTGAAGGTGGGAGTGCAGACGTTACACGGGTATAAGACGGTGCAACTACCCTAATCTAGATGTGGAAGGTGCGTTGTCGTGATGGCTATCGCAAAGTCGTCATCAGCAAAGACCCTGGAATTGATCAGCAAGAGCCAATCTTGTCACACATAAGAGGTAAGTATTTCGAGAATATAATTAGATATCATATTAATTACATCAGCTGTCCTGCGAGGCCTCCAAATGGTACGGTCTCGAACTTAGGAACTCCTCACCAACACCTGCCCACGAGAACACAAGCACAATGCAATCGTCATCAAGCCCGATCACACAGCACCTTTTGCTTCCACCCGTTACCCGTCTCCTCGTTTGCGCTGGTCTGGCTAGCAGCGCGTCCAGCATTCACGAATTTTGGCCAAGTATTTGTGAGGACAAGATACTTAATCTCGCTCTCGGCAGGGTCGAAGATGATCTCAGCAAACTCATCCGGGATGTCGATATCAGCGAACTTCTCGTCAGAGTAGAGTCCGTCCATACGTGACACGGCTCGGAAATTTGCACGACCAAGTGCATCCAGGTCCTTCAGCCCAAATGTCGATCCTGTAGGGCTTGGTGGCATGTTATGTGATTCGACCGCCGATACATCATCCGGTCGCACGTGGTCGAATGGCGTAGCTGAATCCGAGGTTTCTGATGAGAGTGATCCGCGCTTGTTGCGATAAAGAATGACAGCTGCTCGATCGAAGATGTTGTACAGACGTTTCATCTCTCTAGAAGAGATGTTGATAGGAAATTCTGAGAATTCGAGTGATATGAAGCGAGCGTAAATATGTGCAGCAGCAATGAACTGTTGGCGTCGATGCTCGGCGGTAGGAGCCTTGGGTGTCAGCCAGTATCTTCGCCAGTCTGCAACGTGAGTGAGAAAGCTAACATTCTCGCCTGAGAAGTCCTTGAGCGCTGCAAATTCAAGAAGTGGAGCTGCGTTAGTCCTGAGCGCGTTCTCCAGCGCTGTCATGGTGAGCATGCCGGATTTTGACGAGTCCAGAGAGTTTACAGTGATGTCACCACCAGACTTTAAAGTGGTTGTCTTCGAGTATGTGTCGGAGTACACGCTGCCATCCTTGAACAATCCTTCCGCCGCAGGGGGAGCATCGAGATTGTTCAAAGCCTGACGTTTCTCCCACTCAGCAATTGCTTCAAGGGTCTCTCGTCGAAGGCTCTGGGCTCTAAAGATGCCTACAATTGGAAAGCCAAGAGTGATGACCTCCATGAAAAAGATCGAGATCCCAAACCAGAATGGTGGCGAGATGTAAGCATCTACTACCACCATGGAAGGAGAGTAGAGACCTGCAAGCCAAAGAGGGGTTGCTGGGAGACTGGGGGATATTGAGTTAGAAGAGACTGGGCAGAGTGAGAGGACGACTTACCCAGCAATGCAACAGCATATAGTCTGTATACGCCAACCGTGAACATCACGCACACCTCTGCTCTTCCAGATCATGTAAGGAGCGTAGATCCACGCCCATGTAAACTGCCAGACGATTGACATCCACCATTCCCAACCTTGGTTGCACTTGAGGTAAAGTTCGGCTTCAGTGCCCTGAACAGTGTAGTCCCATAGACCGAAGCCAGGATGGAACTTCTCAGATCCAAAGTACACTAGCAAAGTGACCGCGAGCTAGCGCAGAAAAAGTCAGCTTGATGAAGTTTACAACACAAGGAGTTGCTCACCTGGACAACCATGCCGACACCGATGAAGATCAGTGAGCGCTCAATTCTATCAGCTCTCTCTACTCCGTTTATTATCCTCTTGAAGCGGCTGTTTCCCATGCTCTCAGCCTGCTTCTCGCTAATAGGCTTGTGGTCCTTCAGAGTGCTCATGTGAGCAAGCTGCTTCTGTCGACTCGCCACATGCAGGAACTGAGTGTTCGCAGCCTGGAACATTGCCATGCCAAATGGCACGAGAATGCTCATCATCCAGAAGATAACGGAGCAAGGAAAGTAAGCACCCAATGGATAGGCGAAAGTGCTAATGGCTCCGTAGATATGGAGCGCTAGAACTCCTGCAAACAGAAGAGGAAGCCTACGCATGCGTATGGACGGAAGCTCACGATGCCTGTACAAGCGTGTTGTTAGCAGTCGGTCAGTCATCAAGTCACGTTTGACGTACCTCCATAGAAAGCCCATAGCACCAGCGAGTGAGACATTCCAACAGACAACGAAAATTAGGTAGAACCATCCAAGGGGCCCCAGCTGAGCTTTCTCGAGAGACATGGTAAAGAGCGACAATTCACAACAACAATAGTACTGGGTAGTAAACGCACGGCTGAACCACAACGCCTGCGCTCCCAACAACCCTTATACCGGGTCGAAGTGATGGAAAAGAGAAGAAAGGAGCACAGTGTTCGGCGAGCCTAAGGTTGCAGACCCAAACGGTCGATTGGGAGCGACAGATCCCGCCCTGTTCGGGGCTGCTAAGATCGTCATGATTTCCAGCTCTCAACATGCACCGCGATCTTGCCGTGGGGTCAATGCCAACACGGGATTCCCCTTGCCGTTGTTGAACGCTTGACAGGGTTGAACAAATGGTCCGGCAGCCAGACTAGCTAGCGTCATCGACTCCTACCTATCAGAGCCAACACTACTTGGACAAAAGGTTGGAGAACGGGCTAGGGGAAGCGTATTACAGGTGACATGGAGCTGCCAGAGCACTAGCAGATCGCTAATTTGCTCGACCGGCGTTGATGTCCACATGTCGTAGACGTTGAGACCGAATTTGGTCGAAGTGCACGCGTCGTATGCCTTATCGCCAGCCAGCCAAAGTTTGTGGGTTTCGCAATGACCTTCCGTGATAGGGTCCGCGGAGCGTTGGTGGAAAAGAGCTTTATGCTGTTTGCTGGGGTGCATAAGTCTGGATTCGCAAGCCACGTGGTGGTGACATGCTCCTAGAGGTTAGAGATTTCTGTGGTTGGCTGCACTTAGGGTGGCTAATAGTTCTCTCAAACGTTGGTACGTCAACTGCGTGTTTTGCAGCATCAGCCACCCAAACCCAAAATCTTGGAAAACATCCACACCGAGAATGTGGGTTTGCTCGTGCACATTTCGTTGCGCCAGCGGCACCCCCGAGCTTCTTTGCATGAAGTTTCCCGTCCCCTCGTGTTCCTGACAGCGGCTAGACGCACGTGCCTTTGCTATGGATCACGGTCTGGATTTCCTCCAAGCATCAGAATCCTCCAAGATATCGCTACCACGGAGATGAGGCCAACGAAAGGATTCTGCAAGATTGGGAGGCGCATAGCTCTTCTCAATAAGCGAAGTGCCAGCTGAAATCTTGCGAACGATGAGACGATTTGTTGCGATACATTGGGAGCTGTCGATCCAACGAACGTGAGTCAGGCGTGCGGCGACTGCCGGCCGTGAACTCGCCGCAATGACATGGGAATGCGCGTTGAAGTCGCCAAGCTAAAGAACCATCTGAGTGTCCTGCCGTTTGAATCGGGTAGTAGTGTGGCACAGAACGACACCTCTTACACGGGTAAGGATCCATTCTACGTGCACAGACGAGCACAACTCGGCAGTCAATTGTTCCACAGCTGTGGTACTCCAGGTATATCGGGGTCATGACACTCCTGAAGGAGCAGATGGCCGTGCATGCGGGTCGGCCGATCGATTCAGAGATGACGGGCTTGGACCCGGGGTCGTGATCTTCGCCACGATTACTTGGCTGCGGGTTCTCCACAAGCTCAGTAGTTGCCAACCACCTTGCTGCGCGGCGTCGTCTCGCTGCACTTGGCGGTCGCTCAGGATGTCGAGTAGAACGATACGATAGCTCGATATTGACACTGCAGCTAAACTGACTGCAGCTTCCACTACAAGCCAGAGAATCAACATAAGGTAGTTGACTTGGTCTGAATCAGCCTTGCACAGGAAAGCAAGGCGAATCGCGGCAACGGTAACGGCAAACACTGAAAGGCTCTTGAACGCAGTGTTGATGATAGCGCGTGACAGCGTAAGGTTTGCCATACGGATAAGGAGGCACGGTATCGATATGACTGGCATTTATTAGCGATGAAATTAAGTTTGGGAAAAAGTCTTGCGCACCCATCAGGTCTGTTACAACATCGAAAATAGTCAAGGGCACCTCCCAACCACGCGTGTCGGACAATTTTCCCTTTAGAATTCGGCATTTCGCTACACTAGTCAACCTTGCATTGGTAAATATCGCAAAAGGGTATTACTTACATGAGCTTGGACATAGAACGAGGGGTACAGCTAGTGTGCACAGAAAGCTGGCTGCACATATGCTGATCGTCGCCCAGTAGTAGCGCGTTAGGCTCGCAGAGACTAAAGAATAAGGCGGTTTATGGAACTTGAACTGAAGCAGAAAAGATGCTTTGACACAGTAGATAGTGATCCACAAAAGTTCGATCGCAGCAGTTAAGCGTGGAGCAACGCCTGCATACTGCCGGTCAAGATTTTGATCTGCACGGAAATCCGCATCGCCGTAGAGCTGCCCCAGAACAGAATATAGCAGCGCAGATCCGGCGAACAGCGAAGGCAAGGCTAGTAGGAGCAAGCTATCACTCCTCTTCAGCCTTTCCTTTCTGGAGCAGCGAACGACAAATCGAGATGCTAGTAAAGCAGATGATAACCCGCAAAGTGTCCAAATGAGCAACTAGACAGCTGTCAATCGCGTGAATGCACTGTTTTGGTGTGGCGCTAACCTTGAAAGCTCTTTGACTGATCAACTGCGTCCTTTTTTGCATGGCGCAGTACCAGACGATCAACGCGTGCCGGCGCGACTGCGCACACAGCAATTCACGCTGATTTCTGAGCAGCTCCAGTCGCACGTCAGGAGACTATCGCGCAAGCATGGCTGTGTGTGTTGACCACTGCACAAGCTGACGAGAACGTATGTTGGTGTAGTTGAGACGCCTCTGGGGTGCAGGTTGACCGCAGTGGGTGGTGCCTGCCAAAAATGTGTCCGTGCGATGACAGAGTGTCAGCAGACTCCAACGATCTCCAAAGGCATCATGCGCGACATAATAATGTTTCGAGTCGATTTAGTCGATAGTCGATATTCTAAGTTGTTTCTAAGCGTTGATTCTCCCCTCAAACCCGTCAGCGAAAGGGTAATCCGTATACCCTTCCTGTTCAGTTTTCCCTTCTGCATAGAACGTACTCCTGTCGTACTGGTTTAACTTCTCTCCCTCTTTGATCCTCCATACCAGATCTGGATTTGCCAAAAAGTGCCTTCCAAAGACGAATACTACCTCATAGCCCCTGTACTTGCTATCCGCCGCATCTCGTACATTCTCGGGCGTATATCCACCAGCCAACAACACCGGTGTTCGGTTCTCCCATATCCTCAGCAGAAAGTCAATGGACTCACTGCTCTCACAGTCCACATTATTATTCACTCTACTCTCGATTATGTGCAGATACCCCAGCTCGAGCTTCTTCAGCTCCTCGGCGAGATGCGAAAACGTAGGTATGGGATTGTTCTCGAGCATGCCTTGAAAGGGGCTCCAGGGACTTAGCCTGAACCCGACCCTCTCATTCCCAATAGCATCGACACAAGCTTTTGCGACTTCGATGCCGAAGCGTGCGCGGTTAGAGACGCTCCCGCCCCAGGAGTCATTGCGCTTGTTGCATGTATCCTGCAAAAATTGGTCAACCAGGTAACCGTTCGCGCCGTGGATTTCTATGCCGTCAAATCCTGCTTCCATCGCGTTGGTAGCTGCCTGAGCAAATAATTGGATGCAATCCTGAATCTCTGGCTCGGTCATGGCATATGGTGTGGGGGTCTCTCCAGCTTTCTCAGTAAAGCCGGAGCCAGGCATGGGTACTGCGCTGCTGCTCAACAATTTGTGGCCGTATTTTGCGAGCTCAGAAGCATCTGCAGCGCGGCCGGGTGCGACAAGCTGGCAGATAATTCTGCAGTCTTTTGCATGGACAGCGTCAACGATGCTTTTCCAAGCGGCGATCTGCTCAGCAGTCCAGATACCGGGACCATGAGCCATGCCACTGTGGGCTGGTGAAATAAGAGTGGCTTCGGCAATGAGGAGGGTTCCAGGGACACTAGCCCGCTGTGTGTAGTACCCCACAGACAAAGGTTTTTGGACGTGGTTCTCATCCGCGCGAAGACGTGTTAAAGGTGCCATGGCGATGCGATGTTGCAGGTCCATAGGTCCGAGACGGATTGGTGTGAAAACCTTGGATTCAGACATGATGGGTAGAGTGCCTGAGGGGATCTGGGAATGACGATACAAGGACTGGCAATGTAAGATGGACTGAAGAGGTCAACCAGGAGATGGAGGGGTTGCTTCTGGATGTTGAAATGGCTAGGGGTTCTCTTGCGTTCGAGATATACAAGAGCTGCAGTGGGTCTCAGGTCCAAGATATTGGTAAGTACATCTTCATCATGGTGAAATCTCTGCTTGCAACAAGGGTCGCCTCAGATCAAGGCCGACCAGGACACAGCTTGGCAGATAATGGTGTTGTCTGAACATAGGCTGGAAGTCTCCACGACTTCGCCGATATGTCGCCGGAGGTGCAAAATATGTACAGCCTCGTGGGATGTTCTCAGGATGTCGTTTGTGAACACCCGTCATGACGGATAGTCAAAGGCTGTAGGAAGAGCTTGCTCAGCCATCGTGTGTCGAGTGAATAATGGAAAGCAAGATGTGTTGCGATGCGATGAAGTTTGGTCAAGCTATGCCTACTACACCCACCCTATGCTGATCCTTCTCCACTTCTCCGTTAGCGCTCTTCAAACCGACACTATTCCAGTCCTGTTTTGTTGTCTGAGCTTAATGGAAGTATCATGAGACAAGCTTCTAGAAATGAAGACGAAGAGAAAGAAGCTTGTGGATGCTTGGGCTTTGTTGTCATTGTGTGTTAGTTTCAAAGCGGAGCTCCGTGTCGGTTTGGTCATCTGTTATGTGCGCCAGACGATAGAGAAGCACAATTTCTTGTGATATCATGACCTTTGGTCAAGCTATGCCCACTCCCCTTAGCGCTCATGGTCTCTCGTCAGGAAACAATATCCGAGGGTCTTCTTCAAAATAGCAATGCTTAGTTAGACCAGCAAAAAACCTGCCTGAGTGAACAGAACAAAAGCAAAAAACATACAACAGCGGGTATTCGCTAGTGGTCACCCACCTAACTACTAATCCGCCGGTACGTTGCTTAAATAGGGCTGAGCGAACGGGAAGCCTTGTTTTCAACGTCCTATGGTCGTATGTGGAAACTGAGACTGGTCTTTACCTTCATGTCTACGCTTGTAAACCTACTGTGTATTCGTGAGCTAATCTTCCTCTATGTGTGCTACTCCAGGTTTCGTGCAGGTGGTATTCTTCGATGTTATTATACAGATTTGGTATCTTACAAGTAAACTTGTTCCTGTCGTTCTCACCTATATTTTCGTTTCAGTTCCCTTCAGTGCCTCAATGTCCACAATCTACATATCGTTAGTGGAGATCTTTCACACAAACAATATCACTTACTTCCTTGACAGCCTCTGTGGTTAATACGAATGGGCTCTCCTCATCTACGCAGACGCTATCCTCGATCCTCATGCCTATGCCTCTCGCCCATTTCGGCCACCTCTCATCATCAGGTACGTATATCCCTGGTTCGACAGTAACAACCATGTTCTTCTCGAGGTACCTGGTTCTTGGTAGGCCTGGGCTGTCATGTACATCAAGGCCAAGATAGTGACCAACGTGATGTGGAAAGAGGGTGTGGATAGCGTCATTTGACATATCAAAACCAAGGTCCTTAAGCCCATCGCGGAGTTGATTTGCTGCGATCTGATGCAGTTTGTCTAACGAGAGTTGAGAAGAGACACGGCATAGGGCAACGCAAGTCCTTTGTACATTGAGGAGAAGAGTGTACAGATCGCGCTGTGCCGGTGAAAATTTACCAGACACAGGCCAGGTACGTGTGATGTCTGTAACATAGCCGCCATACTGGGCGCCGGCATCGACCAAAACGAGATCGTTGGATTGGAGTTGCATATCATTCGAAACATAGTGGATGGTGTTGGCATTGATACCACCTGCGACGACAGGGACATATGCAGGGCCATCACAGCCGTCTTGCTTGAACCAGTAGTCGAGGAAGGAGTCGAGGTCTTTCTCAGTGGTAAACGACTGGCGCATGGCGTCCGTGATAGCACGCCCAGAGTGTTGTCCTGCCCGGCGCATGTTCTGGATCTCTGCGTCGCTCTTGATGACTCTCAACTCGTTCAGCAGAGGTCGGAGGGGCTTCATGGAGACCTCATTTTCATCTCGAGCATCGCGGAAGACTTTCTGGATGCCCCCTATCCGTGCCGGTTCAGAGCCTGAGAGAAAACGCGACAACACGTTCTTTGATATGCGACTGCTCGGCAGATCTGTGTAGACATTTTTCGATCGCGTGATAATCTCAGGGAGGATTCGAGGTAGGTGGTTGATGTCGCCAGCGATATCGGCATTGAAGACATCCTCAGCAGCTTCAACACCAGAGCGTGCGCCCTCCCAGATCTCAGCTTTCACGTCCTTGGGTCGGACGTAGAGGTGAAACACGTGGTCGTCATCCTCGAGCTTCTCGATAATAGCGAGGGCGTCCGGCTCCTTGAAACCTGCCTTCTTAGTGACTGTTCGTTTGTTTGAGTTGTGTGATGTATGTACCGGTCAGGTAGAGGAAGTCTGGATCTTGGTGGAACTTGTAGAAGACTGCGCCAGAGGCATACTTCAGGTCTGAGGCAGCGAGTATAGCGACCGAATTTGGCGGTAGCTCTTTCGCGAGCTTTGCGCGGCGTTGGTAGTATTCGAGGGCAGTAATATTCGGTGTGACTACATCCTTGTTTAGCAGATATTTGAGGAAGGCGGTCGCAGGCGGTCGCACCTTCTCCAGGCTTCAGCAGGTGTGGGTGAGTCTCATGCAGCGGTTGCCCGAAATTGAGCTTCGAGGCAGGCACCTCCACCGTCGCATATCCTCTCCAACGACGCAACCTTGTGGCTCTCCATGGCGCCCTCACTGCCGGTCGCAGTAATCGCAAAGGAAGATTCATAATAACACAAGTAGCGAATGACAGGAGAAGGAGCGAATCACGAGAGCGCGGAATTGGTATTGTTTTCCGCCTTATCGATTGCACCCACGCAACACGGCCGCGGCGTCTGACGTAACCTGCTATCCCGAGGCTACATCGGGCAGGCAGCACAACAGCAACCTCTGACTGTGCCTGTGCCTGTGGCTACTACCCATTTACGCTCACAAGGCCAGCGCACACATGTCACAAATTCTAACACAGCCCCTTTTGTCTTGCATACATAGCTCAAGACCGCCATCCTGTCTCTACCACGCATCTTCTGCAGAATGGCCGCCACGTCCACCAGACCAAGCGTTGTGCCCAAGAAAGATCTCGAAAGCTTTCAAGAACACTTGAGCAAGTCGACAAGAATTCTAGCACTTCTCGGCGCTGGATTATCCGCATCTTCTGGGCTGCCTACTTTCAGAGGCGCTGGGGGACTCTGGCGAACGCACGATGCGACATCACTAGCAACACCTGAAGCTTTTGCGCGAGACCCTGGCTTGGTATGGCAATTTTACAGCTATCGTAGGCACATGGCGCTCGGTGTGAAGCCGAATCCTGCCCACTATGCCCTTGCTGAGCTGGCGAGAAAGAGGAATTTCCTTACACTCAGTCAGAACGTCGACGGTGAGTGCAGATCCAATTGGTGTCAACTCAAGTGAGCAGAATTACTAACAGTGCAGGCCTCTCACCCCGTGCAAAGCATCCAGCCGAAAAACTCAAGTTGCTGCATGGCTCTTTGTTCGATGTTAAATGCTCCGACTTCTTCTGCGATTATGTAGAGAAGAACAATTACACCGACCCAATTGTGCCTGCATTGGCAATACCCACCGACGAGTCTGATCCCACGACCGACTCAGCCCTGGCAGCTCGGGAGCTCGACATCTCGGACGAGAATATTGCAATCCCTGAACTCGATTACGACCATCTCCCTAAATGCCCCAAGTGCAAGCGCGGTTTACTACGCCCCGGCGTTGTGTGGTTCAACGAAAGACTGCCAAGCGACGTCCTAGACGACATTGATACATGGGTGGATGCTGAAGATAACATTGACCTAATAATGGTCATTGGTACAAGTGCCAAAGTATACCCCGCTGCTGGCTATGTGGATATAGCCCGCCGAAAGGGCGCACGAGTCGCTGTCATCAATATGGACAAGAGTGACGCTCCTGCTGGAGGCCTCTACTCGCGAGATTGGTTCTTCGAGGGAGATGCAGCGCAGATTGTCCCTGAGCTTTTGAAGAGCGTTATTGGCGAGATCAACACCGAGGAGTTATCAGACGCTGCCCAGTAATTCTTATTTGTCCAACGATATCCACCACCATTACTTGG
Source organism: Neodidymelliopsis sp. IMI 364377 (assembly GCA_027946375.1). Taxonomy (NCBI): domain Eukaryota; kingdom Fungi; phylum Ascomycota; class Dothideomycetes; order Pleosporales; family Didymellaceae; genus Neodidymelliopsis; species Neodidymelliopsis sp. IMI 364377. The sequence continues at coordinate 43,808 of JAPEUT010000064.1, read as the reverse complement.
GAGTTCACTCTCCAGCTACAATGTATGTAGCAATATTGTACATTGGGCCTATCGCCGACACTGATATAACCTCGATCGCTTCATTTCCCTACCTGCTTATGGAGATCACCGAGCCAATGGAAATGATTTTGAGGTGGAGAAGCAAGTGTCATTTGGAGTGCGAGAAATGCGGCAGTACGGGTTCGGTGCTCCGTGATACCGGTAATGACAACCCAAACAACACAAAACTCCCTCCTAAGCATGACCAGCTGTACTTCTGGTTCAACTCATTTTATTTTGTATTCAATTTCTGGTTTCACCGCCAATAAGAAGGTGCAGTAGCTTTCGTGATCTGCCATGCTTGCTCCAATGCAAACACTACATCCTCAGGCAATGGACCCTTTTCGAAATCTCTCAGGTTTCCCTCCAATTGTTGGAGGTTGCTCACGCCCACGACAACCCCATCATTTCCACCTCTGATTCGCGTGCTCAATGCCGAGTGATGAATCATCCATCTCAACGCCGTCTCCAACATCGTCAATCTGTGTTCTTTTGTCGCATCCTCTACAATCTGCAGTGCTTGCATGTTGGCGTTGTTAAGATATCTGTCCCGGTATAACTTGCCCCACTGGTATGAGTCTGAGAACCTTCCTTCTGTGGGTGGTGCCTCAAGGTCGGTTGATTTTATCTTGCCACTGAAAAGACCACCGCAAAGAGGGTTGTAAGTCACAAGCTCCATACCGTACTTTCGCAGACATGGTATCAGCTCTGACTCGATCTCTCGCGCTGTTTCTCATTAGCTGTCATCATTACAACCTAGATTCAGAACCTGTGAAGAGACGCACTGAAGCAGTTATACATCGTCTGATATATGCTCGGTACCACCCACCCCCGCTCCTTCGCCACATTATAGATCTCAGCCACTTCCCATGCTGGGTAGTTGGAGAGGCCGAGTTTCTTGAACTTTCCCTCTTGGTAGAACTCATTTACCTCGCGCATTGTATCCTCAAATGGAACCGACCGATCCGGTGCATGGAGGTAAAAGATGTCCACACACTCAGCGCCCAGCTCACGAAGCGAAGTCTCGAGATGCTTCCTCAGCTCAGTTGGAGCGTGTTGACCTGGCGTTTCGGGATAGATCTACGTCTTTGTTAATCTCGAATCCTTCACAGATACGCTGAAGCGGGAAGAAATTACCCCAAATGAAACAGGCCATACCTTAGTCGCCAGCACTAACCCTCTTTCCTGCCATCCTGCTTTCGCGGTCCAAGCCTCTTGTTGGCCGTTGACATACATGCGCGCAGTGTCGACTTCGTTGTAGCCTTGTTGTTGGAAATAGTCAAGGTGCTGGTTGAATTCTGACAGGGACAAGATACGGGTGCCGGCTGTTGGATCAGGGCCTAGACAGTGTTAAATTGCCATTTTTGTGTCTTGCAGGGGTTCTTTTGAGAATTTGATGGGGTGATGGTGTTCCTGGTGGTGTAAAGGGAGATTGACAGGGTACCGTAAGTCATCAGACCGAGGATGACGCGCTCCTTTTGGGGAGTTGTAGGGCTTGGGATAGACATTATGAGAGCCAAATTAGGGTAATTGTGTATTCAAGAGACTAGGAGTGGCAGATTGTAGAGCTAGGTGTCAAGATGGTAATCGAGATGCTAGTGCAGAGCGGCTGTTATACTACAGTTCACTCACAGATTTCATATTCGCATTCGCACTCTCAAATCCTACCATAATAAACTTTTGGGTGTCGTAACAAAGCATTTTCTATTGTTCGTAACTGTAGCGGAGGCTGCTCTCGTTCCGACATGCCTCATAGGTTAGCGTGGTCGTCGGATGCTCGGTGATTGACTAGTGTGTGGTTCAACTTACTGGAAAGAGATATTAGTCTACAAAAGCGAATATGCATCAGGATTGGCAGTAGATAGGAACGGTTTTTTATCTTCGCGTCAACCAAAGATGTCCTGTAGGCTATATGAAGGGTCGCCCAAAGTGTGTTGGATATGCCAGAGTGTCATATGCTGCTGTGTTGTAAAGACTAAAGGAGTTATTATCAGCTTAATCAGAGATAGGCAGCTAGCTCAACAAACTCTAAGTTGTTTTTGGTTTTCGTTGTGCTATGAACAAACATGCTAGATATTCACCATTTGACTGCGCCATCAATCTCATACACAGCTCCACTGACGTATCTTGCTTCTTCTGAGAATAGAAAGACAACAACATCAGCAACATCCTCCGGTGTGCCCCATCGCTCCAGAGCACAGGCCTTGGCCCATCTTTCGACAATCCCACCACCTTGCACAATACCAGAGTTACTCGGCGTATTGATATAACCTGGCGCCACACAGTTGGCCCGAATGCCTTTTGGCCCGTACTCAAGAGCGACAGACTTCATCATACCAATTACACCATGTTTGGTCATGTCTGTTGACAATTAGAGACCCTAAAAATCACTGTCAGATGGAAACTCACTATAAATTCCCTGCAGCGCCGTTCCTCTTGTTCCACTCATACTGCTGACAGTAACAATGCTTCCACCTCTCTTCAAATACTTCAGACTTTCTCTCGTCACGAGAAAAATCCCCTTTAGATTCACCCCGACTTGCTTATCAAAGTAGTCTAGGCTCGTCTCCTCGAATGGGATATTTGCAGGGTTGAGGCCTGCGCAGTTGAATACGTGATCGAGACGTCCTAATTTCGAGATAATAGCGTTGACGAAGGAGATGACGTCTGATTCAGAGGATACGTCGACTTTTTGGGTGAGAATCGTTGTGTCTGCGGGAAGGAGAAAGGCGGTGTCAGAGAGCATGGAGGAGTTAATGTCACAAATCGCGAGAGATGCGCCGAGGGAGGCCAATTTGAGGGCTGTTGCGCGACCGATGCCACTGGCTGCACCTGTTATGAGGATGACTTGGTTTTGAAACTTCGATGTCATGATTGGGAATGGTGGTTGTGGTGTGGGTGTTCTGTTTTGCTTCCGTGGATAGTGAGAGGCTCACGAGAATTCTTTGTAGATTCTCAGAGAGATGGTTGTGTATATTGAAACATGAATAATCCCGAAAGACAATATTCTGAAGGCTAATCACAATGACTTCAAGCTTCTCGTTCGCGTTCGCAATCGGATTATACACCAAGCATCCTAGCCAAACATCCTAACCAAACAAATCCATTGGACCCGAGACAATCATCCGTTACTATCAAATCCTGCCATCGAGTCGTGGGTTGGCATCGAGCTTCCATTTGTGGCAGGAAGAAACGACGCACTGTGATTGGCTGACAAAGTTGTAGCTCTACAGATCAGACTACAACTTATCACTCACTTACTTGTGCCCAAGTGATGTCACACGGAGGAGACAATGATTTTGAAACAGAGCTTGATATGTGTTCCAGACTGTAAAGATAGAGCTGCAATGCTGAAATAGACGCTAGGAAACAACTGACGTTCAAAGCTTGCTTCGCCAACATTTCAAATTTGACAAATTGGACAATGATAAGAATTACTTGCCCAGCAAGGATGTAGCGTACCAATTGTTTTGCAAGTTTGTACCTCGGTCGTCCAGAGGAGCGAACCCTCGTCAATTTGAGGAGAATGTTACCTTCCAAAGTCTTCTCCAATCATTGCATTTGAAGATGTAAAGACATTCAGGGGGGTTTGGTAGATATTCAACAACCGAAACGAAATGTTGTGAGAATCCAAGATTCTCTTGGGGTGATTAGAAGTTGACCTAGTTTTAGCTCAGTCATGATGTGTACTACAATATAACAGAAAAAGTGTTGATTAAAGTATTTCGTTGATGGAGTATCCCCTTGAACATCGAGATCACTGTCCATAGCCATGTAGTTGTTTCAAGCGTCTTTTTGAGAACCTTGGCTCTCCTCGGCGTAAGGATTCTGGTCTCCACTGATGTGTTGTAAGAGGGGCAACACGAACACGAGCACTTACCGGGAGCAGGGGTTCGTAGATTGCGTGATCGACAGGAAAAAAGTAACCGAGCGGGTGCTGTCTACTCTTGTGTCAATGTAGTGGAAGTCAGGCCGGAACCTCGATGTTTATTGCTTCATATTGTGGGTAGCTGAGGGACGCCTGCTGTCGTCAGGCCATCCAGGTGCTCACTGCGAAGTATGACTGCAGCGCAGCATACACCTACTTTCGGATTGCCTTACATGTACCAAAGAAGAAGGAGATGTCTTGTACCATCATTTGCCAAAGCGGAGATTTAAGGGTGTTCGCTTGCGTAAGATTGGGCTGTTGGTACTCGTGTGCTGTTCCGCTGAGAAAGAGGAAGGCCGTAGCTAATCTCCAGCTCAATAGATCAGGATGATCGTACGGGACAGACGCCCAATTCGACTTTCACATGTTGTTCGACGTCGTGCAACGACACTCTGCAATTTTCAGGAACGCCCAGATCCTTCAAATCCTCTGGCTAGTGGGCCGGTCCGACAAGTGTGGAGGCGAATCACAATCCTGGAACGATTAGCGACTGCAAAGCCCCGAGAAGTAGGCGCAGAATGCTATGATGAAAATTGCGAGATGCATACTGCTTGCGACCAACAACGCACATATTGCGATATCTTGGGTTCTGTCAGGCATGTCGTGATTAGGCAGACTCATGTCATCTGCTTAACACGGCCTGTATGAGCGCTCGCTTACTCGAAGACAAGGACTGATGAGGCAGGCGGGTAAGGTCGGGCACCGACCAGCCGTCTAGACATAGGAGGCCGTCCCAGATCTCGTCAGCCGACTATATATTGTGACCCACCATGGCGTTGCGATTGCGCCAAGACCACTGCCAGCTGGGCTATGCAGATTGTCCGCTCTTACATGGGTCCGTACAGCATGTCTCAAATAGGAAGGAGAAATTGACTTGTAGGAAACGCGGGGACGCAAGGTAATCTAAGCCCCGATCCTACAGTCAAGCTCCTCTTGTCCATTCGACGAAGCTCTGCCAAGCCATGAGGTGATCCTCAAACATGAGTGCAGGATATGATTGTGGTCTTGGCGTTCGGCTCTGTATACGTTCCAGGAAGGTTGCTGAAGCTTAGTTGGCTGATCAGCGCCGGGAGATAGGTAAATTTGAGGCAGTATAGATACAAAGACGGCATATCGAAACTACTTCCCGGGCGCTAACAAGTAACAACCGGCTTGTGATGTCGCCATGTAAGTCAGTCTCGGCAAGGTATGACTGATGCATCACCATACAAGTGCCGTCGGTAATGCACGGCGTAGGTTTACTGTTAAGTTCGAGATTGTTTGGTCCGCAGGGGCGTTTGACCTTCACGAAGGGGTTGAACATCTGATGGTGGGCCTTCCTAGATGGCCCTGCTGAACTGCCTGCAGGCCAAGAGCAATGCTTGGGCGAGGTTGCAACTAGCCAGCAGTTGTTTCCAGAGTCTTACAAACTGGAGCTGCACGCGAGCTTGTTGTGTACATGTTACTTCCGGTTCCTAAAGCGTCAACCAGGTAAGCAATTTCAAAGCCTCGCGAGGCCGCCAACATGGATCCTTGCGTGGTGAGGATATGCAGGTATTCTGCAAGTGTCCTTAACTTCTCCGGACTGCCATGAGTGGTTGATGGCTGGAAAGTGATGCCAAGAAGATTGTCCATATCACGGAGGATGAAGAGACGGGGAGGGCGCGGAAGGTGCCGCTGAACATGGCGCTAATAAAGCTTGGCCCTCCGATCCACCCCCGAACATCGTTTGGATGCGCATACGATGATCGCTGCTCTCATAACAAGTGAGCGGCGCGTTTTTATTCCGCCCATTTGGTATGTCGGCGAGAGATGGAGAGCATTGGGCGGCATCCTCGACACCAGAAGGGGATGGCAAATCTAGCCCACAGGTAGCCGCTTGCGCTGGCGTACTGATCGACTTGGACACAAGACTTTCTCGAAAACTCTACATCTCGGTTCGGACTAGCCTGATTACTGCAATCCTTGCGCGGTTGCCACCTGCAACTGGTATAACCTACCCCAGCATGGCTGCGTTCGAGAACGCACACCCCGGTTCATTCCCTATACCTGGATATCGAAGTCTCTCAGTACCTATGATGATCACAGTGTCAACTTTCAAAGATGGAACTAAGCCGTGCCAACACCTTGCAACGGGATGACGAATGTCTACCAGACGGTAGCTAGAGGAGACAACGCTACAGGTGTCAAATCTGGCTGGCCTCGGCCACAATGTGAGCTTGTAAACCAGGGCCTTCTGATTCCGTGCCTGCCATTCGTTGGCTGTGAAGACTATTGCCCAGCCTTGCTTCGCCCTTATCTCAACATGTAGCCAAGCTATTTAAATGATCCACAGCGACCTTCTCTCGATCAAGGAGGTGCTTTTCCTAGTCATCAAGTGCTTTTAAGCTTAAGCTTAGATGTATTGGTGGGGTTGGCCGGTAGATCATGGAGTGTTGTGTTGGATGATGGACAACTGATTCAGAAACCACACCCTTCGCCTAACACTTCCAATGGCATTCCTCCAGAGCGATCATCGAGTGTTTTGCTATGGACTATCACACATTCCAATCCCAAATCGCCGCAAAAGGAAATTTGGCCCCGGTAATTGCGCTCTCTGGCCAGAACACTGAACGTGGCTTGCGTCTCATTGGATGAACCACGTCGTTCGCTCCCTGTACCAAAGCTTCGCTTAGGCTTCAGCGTTTAAGCACACAAAACATGTACACTAGCAACTGACAAGGAGTGACAGGATTGGTCCTTTAATTTCCAAGACACCGGATAGTCTTGTCACTAGTCGACAGGTACAAGACTATGGATGGGTGACGCCACATGGCAGTTGAGTATGGTTCGGTAGTCTCTCCTTCCATGCGAAAAGTCGTCTAGTTCAAGCAGGAACCCCGGGGTCTGTATATCGAGTATCGGTCTAAGTATAGGTGGAGTGGACGAGGTGTATCAGTATGTCAGGCTTTTAGTCCGATTGGTGCTGAGCGCAGGCCGGCATCTGAAGATGATGTTTTCTGTTGGTGGGCGGTTCCCTCCGCACTAGGGATCGCGGGAATGTGTGTATATGCTTGCTATGACCTCGTAAGGTAACTACCCACTGGCAGATGTGAACGGAATCCAATAACGATGACGGATGCAGAACCAAAGGATTAATAGATCCTTTAGAATACTTAAACTTTTGACGGATACTGACATCTGTATCAAACAGCATCATCTTTTCTTCTGCTTACAGCTCAACTTGTTACATTCTTCCGCTCTTATTGACCATCAAACAAGGGGTGTCTGACCCTCAAGACCCTGCCAATAGACGTCCAATCGCATATTTCATCATACTCGAGCGTTGAGGACTCTCTTCTGCTGACAGCCTTATCCATATCCCTAAATCAGTAAGTATTGTTAATATGAGCTGCATGTCGCCAAGAAACAGCCACCTGGCGTCCACCACAATTCCTAGCCTCCTTCCTCCTCCGATTTCTTGTGACTATCATGAGGTATCCTGATCTCGGCTGACATGTCGTTTTAGTAGCATACAGCGGAGAGCGTTTGTGTATCACCTCCCATTCTCGGCATCAAGCACCACAGCCGCCACTTTGAGCCGCTTTCCTGTAAGAGGCATCTGGCTGAACACACATCCTTCTTGATGCTAATCCTACTTGGCAGGTAAAACCACCTTCCTTCAATTAACCGGCCTCCAGAAGCCTTTCGAAGACTATATAAGGAGTACAGAACGCATCCCAAAAGCACCAGGCAACTACCACTTCAATTCTTCGCCCATCGCAATCAGCTTTTGCACTATTCGCTTTACGTCTTCGCTCCAACAACAGCTATCAACATGCAGCTCACTCTCCTCCTTTCGCTCTTGCCAGCTATGGCTCTTGCCATGCCGGCACCTGTCGTTCTGCCTCGCGCCGGCACTCCGATTCCTGGAAAGTACATCGTCAAGATGCAAAACCAGAACCTCCAGCTACTCATCGAAGGTGCTCTGAAGCTGCTCAAGAAGGACCCTGCCCACGTCTACTCGTTCGGCAACTTTGGTGGCTTTGCGGCTGATATGAGCGACGACATTGTCCAGCTTATCCGCAACCTCCCTGGCGTTGAATACATCGAACAGGATGCCGTTGTACAGGCCAACCTCGGTGAGGTTGAGCACATCGAGAAGAGGGCATACGTTACCCAGTCTTCTTCCACCTGGGGTCTTGCTCGCATCTCCCACAAGGCCAAGGGGTCCACTTCCTACACCTACGACAGCACTGCTGGAGCCAACACTTGCGTGTACGTTATTGACACCGGTATCTATACCGCCCATCCTGAGTTTGAGGGTCGCGCAACTTTCCTTGCCAACTACGCTGGCGATGGCTCCAACACCGATGGCAATGGTCATGGTACTCACTGCGCTGGAACCGTTGGTTCCAAGACCTACGGTGTAGCCAAAAAGGCCAAGCTCTTCGCCGTCAAAGTCCTTGACGCCTCTGGCTCGGTGTGTCTCACCCCACAACCCAAAACGCTTTAACCATGTCAGTGGCTTGCTTGCTAACCTCCAATAGGGTACCAACTCGGGTGTCATTGCTGGTATTAACTTTGTTGCCAACGACTCCAAGACCCGTGCTGGTTGCACCTCCGGTGTTGTCGGTAGCATGTCCCTTGGTGGTGCCAAGTCTACTGCTGTTAACTCTGCTGTCGCCAACGCCGTCTCAGCTGGTGTCTTCATGGCTGTTGCCGCCGGTAACGAGGCTCAGAATGCTGCTAACGTCTCGCCCGCTTCTGAGCCCACTGCCTTCACAGTTGGCGCCTCTGACAGCACTGACAAGTTTGCTTCTTTCTCCAACTTTGGCTCCAGCGTTGACATCATCGCTCCCGGTGTTTCTATCCTGTCCACCTGGTTGAACGGTGGCACTGTAAGTCAGCCTATGCTACACACGTTGTCAGAAACTAACCTTCATCTATAGAACACCATCTCTGGTACCTCAATGGCTACTCCTCACGTTGCAGGTCTCGCTGCCTACATCCTTGCTTTCGAGGGCAAGCAGAGTCCTGCTACCCTTGGTGCCCGCCTGCAGACTCTTGCCACCAAGAACGCCATCACTAGCCTTCCTTCTGGAACCAAGAACTATCTCGCCTTCAACGGCAACCCCAGCGGTTAAGCGAATGCTTAGCAGATTGTCTTCGAGCAACACCTGAGCGTTCTGTTTCTTGTTGCACTTGGAATTGCATGATGATGCATATTCGCCTTGTTTTGAAAGGCATTACGATTCGATGACTGTTTTTGCTTGTTGGAAGATGACTTCACTTCTTGTTAGCAAGCGAAGATAAGATAGCAATGGAATTCTGTTGGATAAACAGTGCACTTTCGAGTCCCTCTGTGTTTATGTCTACTAACATAGAGACTCTCTGTCCCCTTTTGTTTCTAGTGGAACCCACCGCACATCAATTGAACCTTCTACAGACAAATCACGCTCACTCCTAGACTGTTGACCTGCCATCAAGGGGCAACTTCCATCACATCCAACCCAAACCCCTCCAAAGGTGTTGCACGGTACGCAGTGTTCGTCTGTGATACGTCACATATGCACCGCATCGACAACTCTTGTGGAACTGTCGATGATAATGACAATGACAAAGTCTGGACGCGTACAATCGAGCGTCTGTTGAATTATAATCCTCTCCAAAATGTTTTGAAGCCTTTGGAATCGGTTTATGGAATGTGGAGAGACTTGTGGCCGTGCACGTCAGTCTTGTTGTTGGGTAGTGGCGGTTGGGTCCCTTGCAGGCCGCAGTAGCTTGGTCGCACCAGATCGGGGCCGCCCTGAGTCTAACGGTGGCAAGACTAATAGCATGACGTGCTTCGTTCGAGGCCAACAAAATATGGCCATGACCATGTTGGCTCGGTATTCGAGCCACGTTACGCTGAATGTTCCCTGATGGGGTGTTTAGAGGCTGGAAAGCCGGTCCTCATGGAGCCGAGTCGCGGACTTGGTGTCAGACGTCCTTGTGTGGTCACTGAAGGTCTCATACGTAATACAGTCAATCCTCCATCCTGGTGTAATTGCTTGTAGATGACCGGGTCATTGACCTCAATGGTTTCAGTTGCTCTACCGAGAGGAAGAGAATCCAAGTGCCTTAACAAAGGCAACGCGTCTCTATATCTCTAGCGCGAAATCAGTGATTAAACATCTCCCGATCTGTCTAAACCACCGCAAACAGACGTAAATAACCACGAGCGCTATACCAATGATGCGAGTTTCCCAAGTAGCAGCAATTGAAACTGCAAATTACTCTCATAGCGACAAACAATGCTTGTGACGCTATGTTTGAGATGCCGAAGCCAGAAAGGATTTTTGTGGTAATTAAGAGAACGGCAGTTGCTGTTGTGTGATCATCACCACCGCAAACGGCCATCACACGTGTAGTAAGTTCCCCTGGATCGCCTATCTGAGACTTCCGGCACGCTACTGGTCATAGTCACCATACTACTGGAATCTCGGCGACTGATGTCCTCAGCATTATCTTCCTCACTCAAACGAACGCTTCCTCCGAGCCGGAGTGTCACACTAGATAGCTCGATTGGGATCTCAAAGTCCGACGCTTTTGCTTCTGTTTGTCACGATGGTGCACGCTGTCACACAACTCCAATGCAGTGGTTATAGTGGCCGCATCATGCTTGAGGACACGCGTACAAGTTCAGACCAAACGGCATGGCTGATAGACATGTGTAGCCGATGACGAACCAGACTTATGTTCCTACTGAGCTTTTCAGTTTCGCTATCTCAATTTCTAGAGCTTCGCAGTCGCATTGCTCGAATCAAACACACTTACCGAATCTTTGACGAGAATTAATACATCAAACCTCTTTTGTATTAATATTGTACCCTCAGCATCTTACATTGACACATTCACCTAGTGGTCAACCCGGTATATGCAAATACCCTTTGGTACACTACCAGCATGCGCTGTCAAGTGCGGGTATGACCAGAACGACGTTGCAACAATGGCTTCCTACAGGAGAGCACAATTCCTTATCTTATGCGAGCACACGCAAGTAGTAATTAAAGCTGTACCACGGTTAACTCATGGAGCATCCACTCAGAGGGCTCTCATTTGTGCTTTTTCTGTGCCACTTTTGTCTTCGAGGCCCAATGATTGCCAACCATGCAAACATTGGTAATAAAAGAAAGGCAGTTTGAACACTCTCTAATAACATGTTTGGCCAGAGGGGGTTTGTTGTCGCGGCCTCTGGACGTTCATGATAATCGTTTTGTATTCAAGGCATATATTTGATAGAGATACAGCATTCATCATTTCTATAATCTATGTTGTGGTGTTAAGATTGTACAGCCGATTCAGCATTACACGACCGTCTTGTTACTGTCACACTGTTGTTGTCAAAGGCTCTATTCTCTGGGACGGATATCGCAGAGCGTATATAATGACCAATTGCAACAAGTATAGGAACCATCAGCTTGTCTGCATATTTCACATTGACACCAAACCAAGACTACAGCAAAAATCATGCAACTCGCTTGGATCATTATTTTCCTTTCCGCTACGATCGCAACGCCGTTAGTCCCAAGGAAAAGGGATGCGACCGTAGTACAAGGACAATACATTGTCAAATTTCAAGATCAACCAGGAAAAATGTACACACAAAACCTCAGAGATTCACTATCGACACCTCCTAAACATGAATTCTCTCTGCCCGGTTTCTACGGCTTCGCTGGCGCACTGACCAATGCGGAGCTTGCTCAGCTCCAGGCTTCTGATCAAGTATACAGTCTAACCAAATAATTTAGAATTCGACATGACTAACTGAGCCGAAGGTTGAGTATATACAGCAGGACTTCATCATGCACGCATATAGTCTCGTATACCAAGAATCTGCTACGTGGGGTATCAGTCGCGTCTCGCACGACAAGCCAGGAAATAACATGTACGTCTTTGACGATAGTGCTGGAGAGGGTACTTGCGTATATGTTGTGGATACTGGTATCTTTATAGACCATCCGGATTTTGGAGGCCGTACGCAAACTCACATCCTATTTGAGAGTTTTCAACTGATATATGCAAGGTGCTGTCTCTCTCGCCAATTTCTCGGATGATGAGGGTGATGAAGACGGAGAAGGCCATGGTACACATGTTGCTGGCACCATAGGATCACGTAAATCAGCACCGCCAGTTAATGTCAGCCTGAACGAATTGACAAAGACTCCAGGAACCTACGGGATAGCCAAGAAAACACGACTTTACGCCGTCAAAGTCCTTGATTCATCTGGGTCAGGTACAACAGCAAGCGTACTTGCAGGTATTAACTTTGTCGCTCAGGATGCAGTAACGCGTAACTGTCCAAAGGGAGCAGTAGCAAACATGAGCCTTGGTGGCAGGAAGAACACGGCTACGAACCAAGCTGTATGCCACATTCGTATATGCTAGTCTCTTGTACTGAACACTAACGTACATTCAGATTGCGGCAGCAGTAGCCTCAGGTGTATTCTTTGCGGTAGCTGCCGGCAACGAAGGTCAAGACGCCCGCTACTCTTCCCCTGCCTCAGAGCCCAGTGTCTGCACCGTTGCTGCAACGACGATGGACGATACCATGCCTCTGTGGTCGAACTACGGTTCCTTTGTCGATGTGCTTGCTCCTGGTGCCAATATCACCAGTCTGAGTAATGGCGGTACGACAGCCGTGCATGATGGTACGTCGATGGCGAGTCCTCATGTGGCTGGGCTGGCTGCTTATTTGTTGGGGCTAGAGGGAGGTGGGACAAGGGGCTTGTGTGAGAAGGTTGCGAGAATGGGGTTGCAGGGTGTGATTAATGGGGTTAGGAAGGGTACGGTGAACACGTTGATTAACAATGGGGCTTTGAGAGGCGTCGACACAGTAATCTAAACTTTGCCAGGCGCTTGGTGATAACCGCGGGTTTTTGGCAGAACGCCATCTATGTGGATACTTGATGGTCTCCTAACCATCTTTGTTATACTGCGGGGGATATTGATATAGATCGACCAACGAACGCCAAGCTAAGAATGGGATTGAAATTCATTGGAGATGCCCAGACCCGATCTTAAACATGAGCAGGAGTGATGCTCGAATTCAGACCGCTCATCTGGCGACCTCTGACATGCGCGAGTAGATCATTTATATCTTCTGGTGCCAGGCTTCCGTCGTCGGCTGACATACCCACTTGCTGCTTCTGTCTATCTTCATTACGTTTCAGATGGGTGACCTCATCTTTGATATCAGGGTTGCTGCTTTGTTTTGAATCTCGTCGCGATACCCATCGCACAAGTTCGTCAACGTCTTCGTCTCCAAGGTGGTGTTTGTTCTCGTCAAACTTAGGTGAGCGCTCCCTCGACCTTCCGCGTGCTGCTTCAAGCACCGAGATATCGTCTTTCTTCGCAACATCGCTGCCAACGATGGATTCTCCGCTCGTATTGTCATGATGTGATTTCCATCGGCCAATTTCAGGCACATCGGAATGGTTTTCATCGTCCGATTCGATTTGCATTGCGCTTGGCTGGTGTCGAACAGGTCCTGCATTAGCGCCGTCGCGTCGTGATACCCAGCGGCTCAGACTGTCTTCTTCCTGGTATTCTTCCTCCTGGTCCTGATCAGAATCGGATGCTGTCGACTCATCGCTATAACCAGTGTGCACGGGAACGACTGGCGCTGTTGAGATAGATTTTCGACTCGCATGACGCACGAGTTCATCGATATCTGAATGGCCGAGACTTTCGTGGCCGCTGTCCTCTTTCTGGGAAATTTTGACGCTGGACGACTTTCGTTCGCCATCACTGGGTGGATCTCTTCGGCTCACCCAGCGTACGAGTTCATCGACATCAGAGTGATCTATGCTAGATTCATAGCTTTGCCGTGGCTTCCAGGGATCTCCATGAGGTTCGTAGTCGTCGTCGGAAGCTGTGGAATCGCGGCGAGCCAAGTTGCCAGTGCTTTCTTCGATACTGGCCATTGTTGCTGGTTCCTTGCTAGTTAAACGACGTATCTTCAAGCCGATGCGGCGACCAAGCCCGTCTTTTTCATGTGAGGTTGTCTCTGGTGTTTTTGGTCTGTTATAGCCTTGTCTCTTTTCGTGTTGCGCTTTCCAGTTCATTGCTGCTGCTTCTTCTCGCGCTTGCGCCTCTTGATGTTGCTTTTTCATGTTGTCTTCTATGTGAGCTTGGAATAACGTGCTACGAAGGGACTGAAAGCGCGTCATGTGGCTCCTAGGGTGCTTTGTGGATATTCCTCTGCTGCTGGAATCCGCGACGGTTTTGACCTCTTTGGTCACTGGTTTTGCCGAACTCTTGGAATTGTGCGCAGTCTTCACCGTATGTCCAGGGCCTAGGTCTTGCGTGTCTTGGCGCAGTTTGCGAGTGTTCGAATTGCTATCCTTGGCCTCGTTGCTTGGGAGTCTAGATTCTTCCTCGTCTCCTGATCCTGATGAACTGTCCTCTTCATCACCGTCGCTGCTGCTTGACTTGTCGTCGAAATGTAGATCGTCCAATATGCGTGAAACTTGGGGTGAGAGAATACTCGTGTCCCGCAGCTGCTCCTGCTGCTCTTTAGGTATAACGGCGGCTGCTGGCGTATTCGATTTTGCGGGGAGCTCGAAGTATGATGCCATGACTGCAGCCACTTGGGGAGCGCGTGCCGTCAATTAGATGCTGATAAGTGGACAACAAGTGGTGACGAACACGCCTCGGGTCGCAATGTCAAAGCGGCTGAAATTGAACGCGAGGCAGTGCTCTTGGAACTTATTGAAGGTTGCAGCAAAGGCTCGGCCGTCAAGGGTTCTAGTGAAAAGGCGGGGTCGAGAACATGGTATCGCATGACGGCGTCATCGTCCTGAGCTAATGATTGGCCCTTCACCACGCGAAGACGGTTGATTAAACGACCCGATCTGCAGCAAGCGCTTGGGTGCATTCCATGCTTGGCTTCGATCGTGGACCGATCGACACTCCTACGGCTCTTGATAACGGCCGTCATAGTACATGTCGACTGTACAGTCCCTCAAAATCGTGTGATCGCAACGAACCGCTGCAAATCCCGTTGACCGCAAATCTTACTGTCACCATTCCTTGGTACACTTGTCAAGCCCATGCCCAAAGCCATCAAAATTCGGTTTTTTTGGGTGGTCTAACTTTCTGCAGAGAATCGATGATCACTCGAAGCACTAGCACTCCAATTGACTGGGCTTGACAGCCGGATCCAATGAATTCCACGGAATTTTAGACTGACAAGCCGTCATATGATGTTCGATACACTGGAACGCTTAGATGGGTATCATTTGATAGCCGATGCTATCTAGGAAAGACTTGGAACATCTACTCCTTCAACCACGAGAACTCCTTCAACCATGTACGGAACGCGTCCGGCCGTGGTCGAAATATCTTGATCAAGCTTGGAAGATCCACCTAGGGTGACGGTCACCGAGCTTCAGATCCTCCTCACTGTCGTGGAACCCATTTGTCTCGGGATGCTCCGCAATATACTGTTGCTTCTGCTTGTTCTCTTGCTTGAGCTTCCACCACAATGTGTTCACCACAACAATGTTCATCACCAGGTACCCAAGCGCAAAGCTATGACCTAGAACGTAACGCGGTGCTGTGTTCGGTCTGTACAGCTGCGTGCCGAGGACGGCTCCAAGGTTTCCGATGGAAATCTGCATGGCATTGGCAGTCGCGCGTTTGGTTTGTCCAGAAACGTTGATTGCAGGCCACGAGAGCACCAGAGCGACTGATGGATAGATGCCCACGGCTGCGAAGAACGTACCCACGTACGACACACCGGGTTTTGCTTTCGGGTTCTCGTTCGCTAACAGGATGATATAACCGATGACTGCAAAAGCAGACGTGGCAGTGATGAAGAGTCCACGCTTCTTGTATTTCTCGGACAGGATTGCCCAGAATACGGTAAAGATTGTGGCTACGGCGTACGGCGGAATGGTCAGAAGTTGCGATTGCGCTGAGGTATAACCCATGTCACGAATGATGGTAGGCTATACAAGGGTTAGCAATTGTGAGCAGTTTCAGCATAAGCTAGCTTACCAGAAAGAGCGAAAGAGTGTACAATGGCAGACTCATGGTATGGAAAGCGGCACCATAGAGCCAGATCTTGACATCTTTGAGGGCCTCCAACACATCACCCCATCGGAATACCTCATCGTTTGTTGAATCGCTGTCAGCCTTGAGTCTGGCTTGGATGAATGCGCGCTCCTCCTTACTCAACCAGCTGACAGTGCCGGGGTAGTTTGATATGAACCAGTAGGCGATGATTGCAATGACAATCGTCAGCAATCCTTCCTGCAAGATTGTTAGCCTGATCTTCACGACACATGCCGTCAACGTACTAGAATGAAGATCCATCTCCAGCCAGCGTAGTTGCCGACTCCGCGCATATGGCTGATGCCCCAAGCCAGGATACCACCAAACGCACCAGCTAGAGAAGCGCAGCTGAAAAATAGCGATATCCGGTATTGTCGCTCATCTCGCTTGTACCACATGCTCAAATAATACACAACTCCTGGAAAAAGTCCCGACTCTGTCACACCGAGGCTGGATTATGTCAGTCAAGCACCTCAGTGGCCCAGGTCTCTAACTTACAAGAAGCGAACAACGAAGAAACCCGTCAAATTCTGGGTAACACCCATAAGTGTTGCAACAACTCCCCAAGCCAATGTCAGAGTGGGTAGCCAAAATTTCGGCGTTGTCCTTTTGAGGACAATGTTACAGGGCCTGCGCGTGATTAGGTCTCTTTGCTTTAATCTTTGGAGCACCGATTAAAACTTACAGCTCGAACAGAACATAACCAATGAAGTAAAGTGTCAGGCCAGTCAAATACTGATTACCTGTCATTCCAAGATCGGTGGTGAGGCCTTCGATGCGAGCATTGGCGACGTTACTCCGATCCAAGAAGCTCAAGAGATATAGGATCGAGACCGCAGGGAGCAATCTCAAGTCCAACATGCGAAGCAATTTCTTCTCATTAATACTACCCGGAACAATCTCAAGATCAGAGTCGGATGAATCAGACGTGGCAGGCGCGCCAGCCTTCTGATCATCAACACGCTTCTCGTCGGTCGACATGGTTGCGAAAGTGTCGGCTGAAGATCCTCAGAGCACCAAGATTAATGACCCAGGGCAACGGCAACTTATACGTCTCAGTGCCCACACCAGTACCCTGAGATGATGCAAGAACGTGGATGTTGCAGGTCAACCCACCGGCGCCGTCATACTAACGACGATGCACCGGAGTGGGAACAAGCACCCGCAAGTTTTGTTGGCTTTCATTGGGCTGAATGCAAGCTCACCTCCGAGGCGAGGCTTGATGCTTATCGACAAGGGAAGGTCTGGCTCGGCAGGGAGCTGAAACAGCAGGTTCTTCTGCAACGTTATGTGCGGTTTGCGTGTTCGCGAAATCGTGGGGTGGAATGTCGTGATTGCAGATCTGCATGGGCGGTTGGCACTAGCTGCTTTGCGACTAACGAGTACAGTACGATCGTCACTTTGTCAAATAACAGCATCCGGACTGCTCGAATAAATGTACAAATATGCTTGGAATATGGCGTGAGCACGAGAACTCATAGTGCGCGGAGAAATACACTTCCAACATACAACTACATGTGGGATGTGGGTTTCAAAAACGCAACAACTGCACATTCCTCACTGTTCTCGCGCCTATTTCGTGTCAACTACTCAACGCCTGTTCGGGACCACCAAAGTTCTGCTACCCCGAGACCTGTCGCAAGACATCCATCAATTCCAACGACCATAGCCTAGCCAGAGCATGTTCCGCTCTTGCTCGGCTCGCAACCTCCAGCGCATCCATTGTACATCTGGCACGGTGTCTTGGTGTCGTAGCAAGCGTTCTTGATCGTCGCAGTATCGCCGTAGTTCGAGTTGATGCCAGCAAGCTCGCCGCCCTTGACGGCAGTCACGCCCTCAATGTAGACATTGCGCTTGCATTGCTTGGAGCAGTTGCCACAACTGCGGTAGAGCTTTCCGTAATCGTTCACGTAAAAGTTCTGTGAGTGCGTCAGTGATTTGAGGTTTGTGGACTCAGGACTGAAAAGAGACGGGACTCAGGGCATGGAAAGAAAAAAAAGCTCTTCTTACGATGATGTTGACAGTTCCGCAGCCATTGTGTTGGACAACTTTGTCGGAAGCCTTGTAGGCACCACCACCGATGATCCACGACTGGTCGCCAGAGCCATCATTCTTGATGGTGATAGCATCCTCGCATACTGTGACGTTGTCAGACTTGGCTCTTCGCGAAGCCATGAAAACACATACCATCCTCGAACCAGACGAATTCCAGCGTGCAAGCGCCATCGCAGTGCACACCCTCAGCTTGGTTCTTTCCGATTATACAGTTCTTGAGCGTAGCTCCCTTCTTCAGGAGGAAGACGGCGTCAGCATCACCTTACAGACATGTTAGCCTCGATGACACTCGATTTATCAGTCACACGACACATACCGCCCTCGGCCTGGCCAGTGCAGGCTCCACTGCCGCGGTCATACTTTGCCCAGCCGCAGTCATAGACTGTACCAGCAGGCACAGTGATGACCTTGCTGTTGGACTTGTTTGAGGTGGCCGTCGGCAGACCGCCAGTGTATCCGTTGCAGGCGAGCACTGCAGGAAGGAGAAGCGTCGCGATGCCGGCAAACTTGCTGAGAGACAACATGGTTATGGTGTTCGATCTTAGAGGATTGCGGTTGTCAAGCTTGAGGGTTGAGCTGTCTGTCGTACTGGAAGAATCGCGTCATGCCTCGAGGAATATATACACCAACTACTTCATGGCCACCCAGTCCGAACTCGCCGCCAGCCCGGTTCCAGAATTGCGCAATTGGAGGAGATACTACACGCTCGCTGGACTGGCCGATTCCTAGCAATCTGAGTAGATTGCTTCAAGCCCTCAGATTCTCTTGGCTGTTTCTCAAAGACACTATCGTTGCTTGCCGCGCCTACCTCTTCTTGAGTCTTTCCATCGTTGTACAAGCCAAGATTGACATAGCGAGAAGGATCTCGTATCATCACCCTTGATATATCACGGAGACATAGGCCACTTAAACGTTGGTAAATGAGCGCTAATGCAAGTAACCTGGTCGCACGCACCAAACAAACGTCCAGGGACGATCTGATTTAGTGGTGGAAATTTGGCCATGCTAAACCCCCTGTAACTACTCACGAGGAATTGTATCTCGGAACATTGCTGTTTCACAACAGGCCCCGGACATATAACAGCAGCGGAGAAATATCGAAAGGGGCGGGTCGGAGGCTTGGTATTGCGGGGCGCATACGGCTTGCCAAGGAGATGGAAGATCGGTCAAGCTTATTGCCGGATAGAACTATAATAGGAAAGTGGTCTTGGACAGATAGTATAAACAAGAAGTTTCAGAGAAAGGCGTCCGGGATTGTCTGCTGATTTTAAACACCTGAGTCGTGCTGTTTAAACCCTTTCGATGCTACCCACTTGTTCCAGTTTGCGCATGTGCCATACAGAGCACACTCGTCTTTGACCGTTTCTTTGATCATACTCTTGCCTTCAAGAATCTGCAAAGCCCATGGAGGTGTGCCTAGATGACATGGATTAGTACAAGTACCAGACAGACAACATTCGAACTACTTAACAGCCAATATGGCAGTGTATCAGCTATGTACGCAGGTTTTCAGTCTCGAAAGCAAGCACCAGCCAACCTGCCGCGGGCATATTGGCTGTATCTCAACGGAGAGGGTTGAACATGTTGCGTTCCTGGTTGGTGTACGTGCCCTTTCCTGCGCCAAGGATAAGAAAGTCATGGCCATGAAGATGGATTGGATGATTGAGTGGAATGGCGGACTGTACGACAATATAGATCCACTCGCCCATGTTTGGCAGGTCCAGGATCAAATTACCGCTGTAAGTTGGGGCGATGTTATTAGCGATGACGCGGACTAACGTTGGATCCTCTTGCTTGGAATAGAAAGTCGTACCTGACAGATGCCACTTGAACAGATTCTCGCTGTTGGGGCAACTGTCACTGCGTCGATGAAGCGTCGATTTGAGGGAAACGCATTGAGCTTCGCCATCGGGATGAAGGACGCGAGGGGCTCGTCGACGCACTCAGTGGTATAGTAGTAGGCTGCAGTCGTTAGAGGTACATATGCGTCTTCAGCTTCAGCGTATCAAACGATGCCTTCAATATCGAGTCCTTGAGTGGTCCTGGAGCATGCAGCTTGGTTGTCTGCACGCATCCAGTAGTTTTCTGTTGGTTGGCTAGCCTCGACGAGGACCATGTAACGCCGGCCAATCTGGACACTCACAATATCCGTCTTGTAAAAGACAATGCTGGTGAATTCCATGCTGATTACCTCCAATCCATGTCCATCGACCAAGAATCTGTAGGTACCTTGAACGGCCCC
Source organism: Neodidymelliopsis sp. IMI 364377 (assembly GCA_027946375.1). NCBI lineage: Eukaryota > Fungi > Ascomycota > Dothideomycetes > Pleosporales > Didymellaceae > Neodidymelliopsis > Neodidymelliopsis sp. IMI 364377. The sequence continues at coordinate 23,484 of JAPEUT010000064.1, read as the reverse complement.
ATTGATGAGACGCAATAAATAGGTCTCGCCCGGCTTAAACTTGACAGGAAGCTCAAATCGCTCACCAGTCCGATTGTGCGTGCCTTGGACACCCCATGTGTTCTTTCCGTTGATCAGGCCGTTATCCATAAACCTGGGACCATCATCGTACCTCGAGTTCATGGTCTTGTGCGACCAATCCTGAAGAAATATCGTCCTGGCACCGACGTCCCAGGACTTGGATGTGGGGCCATGGATGATCGTAGTTCCGGGTACTCCTTCCTATGTCTGAATGGTGTAGTAACAATGGTACCAGGATGTGCCGTAGTTTGTTGCAATCCATTTATACGTGAACGAATCGCATGGTGCGATTGGGCATTGGGTGATAGCTGGTACACCATCATACTCAGAGTTATTCATTTGGCGAATCCCGTGGAAATGAATGCTTGTACCGTTTGATCACATGAAAATCCCCCTTCCTCATCTGCCTTTACGAATTCCCAAATCTACTTCAACTACTGAGCTTTGAGGAACTCGAGGCGATCACCAAGTTCGTCCACAACGACTACATGTTTTTGCTCACTCTGTAGTCCTCTAGTGGACCTAGTAAATGCTTCGTGCTGTGCAATGCACAAAGAGGAGCGGCGTAAATATCAGTGCATAATAATATCTTTTCTACATCTAAGTTCTTTCTACGACGAGAACACAACGAAACGAATTTCTTTCCCTTCTCACACTCCCTATATCCAAAACAACACCTCCTTTGCAACCCGCCTCTCACCTCATGGGACTCCTGAACCCAATCGTCCCGAACCCCTTCCCCTTCTTCGGCGTCGTCAGCGGCTCGGGTGTGTTCCTGCCTGTGCCCACTTGACTAACCATTCCCATTGTGCCCATGGCCGGCCCTCCGCTTCCAGGTGCCTTGAATCTATATTGGCTTCCTGTCGCGTAGATGTCGTTGAGCATTTGCTCCAACACGCCTGCGTCGACGAACTCTTCGTATTTGCGCCATAGTTTGAGAGCGGTGGTGGCGTCTTCGATGGAGTCGTGAGTGTCTTGCTGGATAGACTCTTTCAGCACGCACCAAGCGAGAAATTTGAGGTTGAGTTTGCGTTTGTATTCGGGGAGGAAGAACAAATTGCTTGTATCCACGACCTGGTTTTTGGGGACGTGGATGTTGATAGTGCGGAAGTCGTTTGCGAGGCTGTGACCGACGAAGACACAGCCGAGATTGAGTAACAGCCAGAGTTTCTTGTAGGCGTGTTTTAGACTGACGAGCGCGTGCGGAGAGGTCTCGCGGTTCAAGTCGCCGGGGGATATACCGGACCATGCGGTCAAGTGGTCGACAACGGGTTCCGAGACGGCAATATAGTCGTCAATAAATGGAAGGCCGGCATGTTCACCTGAACCTCGACAAACCGATACACGGGCAAGACCTTTGCGATCTGGACGGATAGTTTGTCGAGTGCCGTCTGCTTTCATTTCAATTTCTTCGGCTTGCAATCGAATGAACTCCGCGTCAATGGCTACTGGATAACCAGGTTTTGGTGCCTCAGTTTGAGCCTCGAGCAGTTTAAATTTTGAATCCGAGGGTGTGGGATTTGCCGACCACCATCGGTACAGTATAGAGGCGTCCAAGTTGTCTTTCCAAGAATCGTCTATCTTATTTCTGGCGGCCTTCAGCTGGTAGGTGAGTACAGAGGGCAGCTTCCAACCTGGTTCAAAGCGTAACGCTTCCTCTTTTGGTATGGGTCTGACTAGGAAGTCGTTGAAGAGGTGCCACTTGTCCTCAGAGGTAGCCTCGGGGGATGAAGGCGCAGTGTTGATGGTCGCAACGAGGTGCGGCTTCTGATGCTCTCCGCTGTTGATGTCCGCAACGACGCCGATGAGTTCGAATACCATGATGTCGAAGACGCCTCTCTGCAGATGTAGCTTCAGATCCTGTCCCTCGAAGCAGTAGAACTGTCCTTGGTCTACTATGATCCCGATCTCCTGTGGTAGCCAGTGAGGTGTCGACCAGAGAAGTTTGGCTTCGTGACTCTGGATTGCTGCATTGAGCATGAGAACGCCAGGGATAGTCTGAATGGATTTCCTTTGTACCATTTGTTGGTATCTGTTGCATTTGGTACACCATCCTCGTGTCTGATCCTGGCGTTCAACACTAGCTTTCAAGATCTGCGAGAAGGTCGGCCGTGGTATCCTTGTGTTCTTCATAACGTGCTTGGCAGGGTACACAAGCTCATTGACAAAGTTCTTGCCACCTCTTATGGTTTCATTCGCACATTGTGCGCATCTCATGCTTGCCCTAGCCTGCGTTTCCAGAATGTGGTCCATTGGGGACGGTCCAGAATTGATGGGTAGCATCTGTCGTACTTCGTCCGATATCTTGTCTAGTAGGAATCGGTTAAGATTCTGGATCATAGTCGTAAGGGCAACATTAGGAGCAAATTCCTCTAACAAGTTCAGTGAGACCGCATTTGACAAGTTACTGAATGTCTTCAAAAAGTTCGAGGCCTGACAGTTGAGACCTGCAGCTTTTTCTAGCATGTCGATCAGGAAGCCTAATTCGCATAGGAGACACGACTCGAATAAACATGCCGAGGCCGTATGTTGTAATGCGATGTTCCGAATTAGGGGCGTGAAACGAAGCAATTGCAATAGTGAGTTGGCATATGAATTGGCGATATGGGTCTCCAGACCAGAGTATGGAGTTTGGTTGTAGTACCTAGAACAAAATCAGAATGAGTCCCCGAGATGTGGAAGGGATTGGGCATACGCAAAGTCAAAATCGTCCACACCAAATTTGCTGTACTTAATCTCCACATTGCCGTACATGGACGGTACTTCTTTACGGGTGACGTCTTCTAGATGGAGGTCAGTCAAAGACTCCATTGTCTCGGTAGTTCTGCTCTCAGCATCGCTGCTATATGACTGTGTTGCTCGGGACTGCTCGCTCAAGAACTTAGGTGCCGAAAGTGAGTCAGAAATTCGATCTGCCTGCCGTCTTGACTCTGCTTGATTTCTCCGTCTCGTACGTGGATTCTTCGCAAAGAAACCCATCTCGGTCCGAGTCATGCCACCCAGGATGGAAGCATCGATTTTCGGTGGAGGTGCACCAACTTCAAAGATGATATGGCTTGGCCAGCTCGAGAAGAGATTCTCTTTGTAATAAGGCATGCCGACCGTGTTTAGGGGTCTGCCTGATGTAAGCATAGTACTCTATATCTTGAGAGAGAACCTACGTATCCGGTGACCAATCCATCGCAGGTGGTGGTATGAGATGATCGGCGAACTCCGTGGGGTTGCTGTACTCTGGGAAATGAACTTTCGACGGAGAGCCCCACAGATGGACGTGAGAGTTTGAGTCGGCCAGCGCAAAAGCTTCGCCAGAGGGTGCCATCTCGAAACCAGCAAGGTATGAATCATACAAGTTGACTTGTCGTAGATTTGCAGAGTCTGGGTTCATGAGGTCGATCACCTGCATCTGGCCGTTTTGTGAGGCGATCACAGCTGTCGTCGACATGCGTGGATGCATTCGAACAAAGGCTGCACCAGTGTGAAATGGGATAGGTGGCAACTGCTTCAATGTTTTCAAGGAAAAGACGTGGGTGAAGGGATCAAGCATATAGGCGTACTGCTGCCTAGGTGACCAGCCACAAGTTGCCAGAAAATCACCTTTGGCATCCATATCACTAATACTACCAGTGTGGCCTTCGAAGATCTTGATGTTGGCGAGTGAGTTTGAGTCTAGGATGTGAATGCCGCCGTTTTTAGTGGCTGCGCAGAGGTATTGCCCGGCACGCTTCATGATAGTGTATTGTGCCTCAGCTGGGAGCTGCGTCGAGTCAGCATAGACCATCGTTACTCGAAAAACGTCAACTGACAATCTCAACGATGATTCCTTTCTCGACGTCTACTTTGAACATCTTGTCTTGACATCCTGCGACGAGGATCTCTCGTGTGCCTTTGGAGGTGAAGTTCATGCACTTGAGATCCTTGAATTCATTGCTCCTGCATCCCAGACATCAGCACCTCTCTATCATATGCCATGCCCTGATATGGATATTGCGAACATACGTCAGGTGCCATTGTGTTATGCCGCGCCGGTGCGCGTAGTGAACACTCTGCTTCGAGATGGACAAGACACCCTTCTCGGTGAAGAGGAATTGTTTGACGGGTCCTTCAGTCGCCGCATGTCCGCGGTAGGAGGTGTAGCGTTCGAGAGTAGCGCCGTAGAAGGAGGCAATGCGCCCCTGTGGGTATATGAGACGGTGCAGCAAGGGTGAATAGCTTGGGGTGGCTCACGAGGCTGTTGCCGGTCCACAGCAATTCTTGGGACGTGTCAAAGGCAAAGGTTGCTATCGGTGTTGCAGGGTGGTGCGGGCCCGGAGGAGGGAGCTGCACAATTGCGAGCTATAGGGTGATCAGCGCTTGATGCTGTGCATTGCGTTGCAGCGTGTCCTAGGCGCATGCTGCACTGGTGGGGCATACCTCATCCCAGTCCGCCTCCATGCTGACAGCGCGTTCGCCGGTGTTATGTGCCTGTGACGCGACTTCGACATGCCTCAGCCATCCTCGTCGTTCTCCAGGAAGCGAGTTGTGGAGTCGTGAAGTCGTGAATGAGGTGGAAGCTACGCGCCGCGTTGATGCGTGATGGGAGGTGGTGGGGCAAAGCTCGGCGCGCCCGGGGAAGTCGTGTGTCAAGGCGAACGACAGTGCGACAAAGCATCATGCTGAACGGCACGCAGGCAGATGTTATTATTGAAATGGTTGGCATGTATCTACAGCTAACAATACGTATCAAACAAGGAGCAAGCCCTAGCAGCGTCGCAATGGTCATGCCCGTAATGCAGCATTTGTCTTACCTGCACAGGTCTCCGTGTCCATACTGAGAACAGAATTCGGACCAACCGTCGTGTATTGGGTATCGAACGCCTGCTAAGCAAGTCGTACTTAGTGTGAGACCGCGCGAAGGGAGATTGATGGAGTCCAGAAGTCATACCAAGAAGATGCTGACGCATTGCCGAAACGGCACTCAACATTCGAAATTCGGAACTTCGGTACGTGCCTGAAAAACGGTTAGTCTTGTTTGTGTAAGCAACGTCCATAGAGCGGTAGCAAAGGCTTCCTGTAGGCTGACGCATGGAGCATGTCTAAGGTCTAGTGACAGGCAAGTCACAACGTAAGCCAGATTCAACGCTTGACACTGACAAGAACGTACCTCTGGAAGTGGCCGTAAGCACCCGTGACGCTCAGTATTTGGCTTCATCATCTTCGTCAGCATCCTTCTTGTGATCATAACGTTGGCGTTTGTGGGTTTCGGTCATGCCCTTGCCAGAGCCTGTGAAGCCAACTCTACTGCCGAAGTTGGTACTCGTCCGGAACATGGACTCTTTCTTTGCGATCTTCTTGCCGACACCTTTACTTTGGAAGTCCTTCCAGTTGCCGACGCTCTTCTTCAGCTGGCCCTTGTTGGGTACCCTGTTTACACGCTTGGGTTCGTCAAGGGCTGCAGAGGCTTTGGCAGTCGGCGCGTTCGGATTGACACTAGCAGGGCCAGAGATGACATGTGGTGTCGATGTGGTGGGAGTCACTGGCGAAGGTGCAGCGACGACCTCGGGCTCGCGTTTTCTTTTGCTTGGGAGTGGTCGCACGCGATCACTGTCGACCGTCAAGGTGTCGTCGTACTCGATGAAGCGCACGAGATACTTTGGCGCAGAAGCCGAGCCGAGGACACTCTGAATCTTCGCCTTGTACCAAGACCTGTCTGTCCACTGCGCCTCGCACATGTCGCCGGTGCTGAAAACTACGGGTTTCTCTGGCTCCTGTTTCTCAACCACCTTTCTGAGGAGTGGGTGTTTCTCGGGGTCAAACTTTGGGGCTGCAGGCGCCGGCGCTTGGGGGAGCTGAGACTCGAGGGCTGCGAGCTGTGTCTGGAATCCTGCAATGGCGGCGTTGTGTGCTGTTACTGCCTGCTCTGCCTCGGACTTCATGGCCTCCCACTGCTCGCGGTCCTCGCCAGGGCCCATGCTGCCGAGTTCGGCATCGATTCCAGTGATCTGCGAACCAGGTCAGTCGTCTGCGAGAAGGAGAAGACTGGTGGTGACGTACGGTGGTGGCCCATTCGTCGCGCTTCTTCTCTTCCTTTTCGATGTCGCGCTTGATATACCAGATTTGGTCTTTGGTCGCCTTGATGTCCGCCATTGTTCCTGGTGTGCTGTGCCGGTGGCGCAGTCGTGTCGGTGGTGGTGCATTGACTACCGATATCAAAGTTGCCTTTGGAGGAAGCCACAGCGGAGAGCGCTCCGTTTCTTGGCGTTCTGGTCTCCACTTAGACCCTCTCTTCAGCCCTACGAAGACGGCCAGCAGCGAGAGAAGCGTGGAGAATGCTGGCGGAGGCCCGGAGAGCGTACCGCAAGCACCCGTCACTGGCTACTGGCTACGTCTGTGGGCGAAACGTGTCGTGCGTACCGCTTCCGTCACGCTGACCTGCTTCTCGCATGTCTGGGCCATCCATGGACATGGCTCACACTAATCATCAATGCATCACGAGGTCGGGCCTACTGCCTGCGAGAGCCTGCACGAAGAGGACACCTGCGCTGGCGAGCAGTGACTCAGCTCCTTCATCGGCGTCTCAGAGAGAAAAATGGCGAGCGGCTGGTGGAGCACGTTCTCATATTTTCGTGCCTTGCCAGGAACAGGCGCGGCGATCTGCTCTCATGCTCGTGGGCGGCGTTCTCGAAACCCCACCATGGAAGATGCCGTAGGTTGATTGATAAGCGATCAGCCCGTGAGTCTATGGCCTTCGCTGCGCCCTTCTCCCCTCCGCCTGCCAGTCACACCCCCTCTGCAGCCTATCAGTGCCGTTTATCCTCGTTCTGCCGACGCTCTCCGCTGCTGTACGAGTGCGCAATCCTTGCGCCGCGAAGTCGCCCGTTTCATCTGACAGGGTTCACCACTGAGCTAGGACGACTGACTACTCGGACTAGGCCCTCAAGGCAGCGAGGCTACGTACGGGCGAATTTGCTGCTTGCTCCTCCTCCATCTTCTCGACACCCTGCCAGCTGATATCTGTGACTTACGGACCAACCACGCCCACGAACCTTGCAGAGTGTGCTGCGCGCGCAGATCGCTCTCCAACCCTTTTCTGGCACGCCTACGCCAACGCTCACCAACGGCCGTTGAGTACGCCTCCGCTCGGACCCGCGCGCGAGAGCAGCTGGCGTTGCTATCTCACCTCCTCCTGCGTCATACCTACAAACACACCGATTTGCGGAGTGCCCGCAATTCCTCCAGGTTGTGTTCCAGCAGGTGGCGAAAACGCTGCTTCAGGATAGCAGATCGACAGTCGGTCCCTCTACGCAATCCAGACCCACTGTGAAGGTCCCTCCCCCTCCCCAACCAGCCCTCCACCCCCACACAATCCTTCACGATGTCTGGCACCGGCAACGACTTCCAGAACGGGGCGCCCTTCTATCTCGACGCGACACAACAGGACCTGCTGCTCGCAGCTTTGGCGTCAAACAACCAAAACCCCAATGATCTCTTCTCCAACGTCAACGGACTGGACGAGAAGCAGCCAATGGGTAACGACCAGTTCCAGTACCCCATCAGCAACCTCGATTCCTCTACCTTCTTCGCTTCGCCCCACCAAGGCACCCCGGCCAACGCCTTCAGCAGCATGGGTGTCGAGGAGAGCCCGTTCATCGATTACCTCGACGGTGACAACAGCTTCGACTTCGACGGCGCTGAGCGAGGCGACCTCATGATCGGCTCTCTCCCCGGCGATACACCTGACGGAGAGTCCAACGACAAGCGCAAGAGCCCTGACGACGACGCTGACGAGGACGACGAAGAAGGCGGCGGAAAGCGACGAGAAGGTGAAGACAAACAAGCTAAGAAGCCTGGTCGCAAGCCACTAACATCAGAGCCTACAACTGTACGTTCCGCCAGCAGAACCTGTAGATGGCGACTAACACAAATGTAGAAGCGCAAAGCTCAGAACAGGGCTGCTCAGCGAGCCTTTAGAGAAAGAAAAGAGAAGCATCTGAAAGACTTGGAGACTAAAGTTCAGGAGCTGGAAAAGGCTTCAGATGCAGCCAACCACGAGAACGGTCTTCTCCGCGGTCAGGTCCAGCGATTGCAGATGGAACTGCGCGAATATCGCAAGCGTCTTTCGCTCAACAGCACTGGAATCAACCGCACTGCGCCTGCCACCGCAGGCTTCAGCTCCCTGCTCACCAACAATAACAACAACAACTTCCAATTCGAGTTTCCTCGATTTGGTGGACTGCCTGGCAGCCAGCTCCTGGAGAACAATGGACCGTTGTCGAAGCCAAAGGCAGCGTCCATGTCCTCAAGCACAACCACAAGGCCGGCCGTGAAAACTTTTAGTCCCTCGAGCCAAGGTAACGGATCCATTGTCCAGTCACCTGTCAATGGCGCCAGCCCCGCAACCAACGGTAACGGCTCTCGCTCGGGCAGTATCAACAGCTACCGTGGTCCTAACTCTGTAGCACCGAGCAAGCCTCATCGCAGCAGCACAGATAGCTCGGTCGTCTCGCAGTCACGTGTCTTCCAGTTCAGAAGCGGTTCGTCGACACATTCAGAATCTCCATCCACCTCTTCAACTTCGCCAACGAATCAAGACTCTTCGTGTGGCACATCGCCGGAGCCAGGTCACACCTCGCCGGGCCAAAAGGATACGATTGCAGATGGATATGTGTGTCATGGCAACTCGGAAGGTGAGGTTCTCTTCTGCGAAAAGCTCAACATGGCCTGCGGCAACCCACGCAACCCCGTCCCTCGTGCCAAGTCCATGTCCAAGTCTGACGACCAACCGTCCCCAGCAGTCACACAAGCCAAATCGCCTGGCCCCGATCTCAACGGCATCGACTTCTTTGCCAACCAAAACGGCGGCGCATTCGAACCGAGCCTCTTCGGAGAGTACCGCGACACGAACACCGCCGTTGTTGGCACCGACGGCGACTTCAACAGTGGCTTCTTCAACGATGCTTTCCTCAATGCAGGCTACGGGAGCCCCTTCCACTTCGGCGATACACCTGCTGTACAGAAATCGAATCCTCTGGAGCAGATTGAGCGCATTCAAGATGGTGAAGAGGAGGTCGTGCCCGGCGAGGACATTGATCAGATGCTCAACTGCCATAAGATTTGGTCAGTATTACACAGACTCTATGTCATGATAGATGCACTAACAAACAGCAGGGACAAGCTTTCAAGTCGCAACGACTTCAAGGAAGGCACCATCGACATTGACAATCTGTGCTCAGAGTTACGTGCCAAGGCCCGCTGTTCGGAGAGCGGTGTTGTCGTTGATCACAAAGACGTTGAAGATGCGCTGAAGCGTCTGCCCAAGGACCAGCGACCAAACTGGGCTTGATGCGCGACATTCTGTTTGTTTTTCTTCTTTGTACCAGCTTTTTGGTTCGGCCGATACCACCTGTCATTCATTGAGCGTGCGCTCAAGCAGCTTTCAGACTTCGTGATGATACGATGACATTCCATGTTGGGCAACGGCGTTGACGGAGTAAGAATGAGGACTCTGAGGAGCACCATGGGGTGGGGATGAAATGGAGTATAATGGTGTCAACTCAGCTTCATCCAGTCTGTAGTTCAAATGCAAAATTGATTGAAAAGTACTTCTACGATTCCCACGAACAATCCTCGTTTCTCAGAATTCGCGCCCTCGAATCTTTGTGGCACCAATCTGCGGCAAGGGTGATCATCAAGCCCCCACCGAGGCGACCCTCGAACTGCAGCCCCACGAATGAGATCACCGGGAGCGTCTAGCTCCCGCAAACAACCATGCCGCTCAAACGCGCTTGCGCGTGCCTTGAATCCTCCTAACGAGGCTCGAAGTGCTGACGCGTATGCTTGGTGCTTTGCCTCAATTCTCGCCTTCAGCTCAGTCCTTGCCTTCTGCTCAGCCTTTACTTCCTGGAGCCCCGCCTGCGACTTCCTCCGCAAACACAACATGACGTAACGATTCGATGTGGAAAACTCAATTCTTCACCTCAACATGTTAGCACCTTTGCGCCGCTTCTTACGGAGCCCCAATCCCTTCATCAACGGCCGCGCAATAGACAGACTTGGAAGCACCCCTTTCATGTCTCGACGATGGCTTCGCATATTGCTTGTCTTTGCAGGCATAGCGATTGGCGTTAACCTTTTCGTCCTCTTCGACTGGTACTATGTCGAGAAGATACCCTCGCAGATCTTGGGCAATCAAGCTTTCCACCCCAAGCCGTTTGCGCCGGTGCCGTATGGCCCAGGAGCGCATGACGACAATGGACTGGACTATTGGACATGGGAGACCCCGTCGCAATTTAAGAACAAAGCAGCCATTGGCTGGAACGGCACAATGGATGAGTGCGTCCTGTTTCCCAAGCATCTTCTCTCGAAGATCCAGGTGGTTCTCAAAACTGGCACCGCAGATGACTGGTCGCGAACCGAGGCTCAGTTGTCAACCGTCATCAAATGCATACCAAACGTCCTCATCGTATCTGATAGCGAGCACACTTATGGTCCCAAACATCGAACGGTCGACGTCCTCGCAGATTTACCGCCAGACAAATATATGAAAGAGGAAGACTACTTTGTCTATGAGACGCAGATGAACGCAAGTCGCAACGGCGTGCAGCTACAACAAGGTCATGAAGGCTGGAGGATCGACAAATACAAGTTTCTTCCAGCCGTAGAGAAGGCCATCGAGCACAACACACTGGCTCAATGGTATGTCTTCCTTGAGAGCGATACGTACATGTTCTGGGACAACGTCTTTCGCCTTCTCCAAAACTACGATGCCTCGCTCCCATACTTCTTCGGCTCGCCGTCTCCTGGACGAAAGTACCGTCCCAACCCACAAACCGAAGAGGAAGACCAGGTATGGTTTGCATACGGCGGCGCTGGCTTCATTCTCTCCACAGCCGCCGCGCACCGATTGGTCGATCGCCCGCGCAACAATTTCGGCATAAAGGGTTCCCGGCTTTCAACCGAATACGAGGAAGACATCAGGAACGACTGTTGCGGCGATAGCATACTAGGATGGGCACTCCACGACAAAGCCGATGTAAGCATCAGCGGTCTATGGCCTATGTTCAATCCACACAGGCTCGAGGATGTTCCCTTCGGCAACGACTACTGGTGCGAACCTGTTATCAGTCTACACAAAACCAATCCTTCTCTCTTCAAAGACCTCTGGTCATGGGAGAACGAGAAAAGGTCTGGACGCCCCTTGCTCTACATCGACCTTCTTTTCTCTTTTCATGGAAACTTCTCGCGCCGTGAGAATTGGGATGCCGCATTCGATGCAGGCTTTCAGCTTCCAGACAACAGTACGGTACATGCGAGTTTAGACGCTTGCGAGACTGGATGCTTCGCACACGACGACTGTCAACAGTATACTTGGCACGGACGTCATTGCTATTATGCAAAAGCGCTGTACATTGGTAATGCTAAACAGCCAGACGGTCATCACGATCCTAAGGATAGGGAATATATCAGTGGGTGGGATTATACCAAGATACAGAACCGAAGTTTTGGCAAGGGATGCGGCGAGGGACCGCACTGGGTTAAACCAAGCATCAAGAGGAAGTACTGAGCACTCTTAATGATAGGGACATGGCGCTACGATCAACAATAAAAGGATGTAGCCGCGCAAACCCCACCGCTATCATCCACCACGGGCCGAGCCCTAGTGTTTTTCGACTCAAGATCGTGGAGATATGGAAACCAAATGGTTCGCACTCGGCCGATCGGTCAATCGAGTTCTTCGAAGCAGATGTTAGTTCAAGGTGTATTCGCGGCTTCACAAGAGACTACAAGAAACGTAAATTGTACTCAGTCGAAGCTACCGATCAGCCACATCCCACGCATGTTCCCAAATTATTTGACCATTGCCGCTCTTCACCGGAAATCATCGCATTGCGTCGGTAGCAGAGCTAGTCTAGCGTTCGCTGCACACTGTGCCAGCCTTCAGCTACCAAACACGTAAAAAGCCACAGCTTGCGACTGAAACACCGCTATGGTTGCGAGGTAGAGTTTATCGCAATGAATTGCGTCGTCGTTCGGATCATCGCGCCGTGGGACGTATAATGCCCCGCGAAATGTCAATCGTTCGCAGTGTATCTATAAACTTCGAAAGATCCACTTATCCAAATGATCATCCGGGTGCCGCGGGGATTTATAGATCCGGCTGTTCCAGTATTGCAAACACGTGGATGCAGGGCAAGTGACCCGACGGTAGTATCCTTAGCTCCAATTCCTAGATCGACGGCTGGTGACCCGGGTCCACGCTACGAGTGCCACCAGCAAAAACTACAAGCCACCCGCCACTGTATCGCAAAACGTCGGATCGAGGTCGAAAATCTTTACAGTCTGGAGCAGCGGTTTGTGCAACAGGGACCAGCGGACCCGACTCCGCAATCAGATCCCGTGATGGAGATGGTGGTTAGGTTTGCCTCCAACCGCATCAGAGTTAGCGAAGCAGCCTCAACATGACGAGGTGCAGCAAACGTTTTATGTACGGCTTATTGCCTAGTAGTAAGGGAGGCGTCGAAACCCTTCGCCTCGCCTCGAGTTTGAGACTGTCTACCTCTTTCTTGAACGACCCAGGACAACTGTTCATGTTCCTTCCGTAACAAGTTCTGATCCATCGCGGTTATGTTACGATTTATAACCTACCTGTGCTGGACGCCTGTTGTCGCCGGTGCTGCTTTTCCCCGGACAGCAATGGAGGTAGCGGGTCTATCTGCCAGACTATATGCAAGAGCAAGCGACGATCGTACGATAATAACGGATCCGGGTACAGGACGTACTTACGTCCCTGGTGAGACGAGCACCGACAGGACCATCTATAATGCTGTCGCATTATTTTGCCTCATAATCTTGGCTGTCTTCCTAGGTGAGTTCTCCAACATTGTCTTGACTGTTGGACAACCGACACATCCAGTGCAATAAAGAAGATGTCTAATATTGTGTTTAGGCTTCAGAGCAAAAACACTTCGCAACAATGTCCTCCGTAAACGTAACTTCACGTCGATGCTGGTTGTTGTTCTCTACATCTTTGGCATGGGCTTCATTATCTGTGCTTCTGTTGTTCAAACAGGTCAGAGCCTACGGACCCATCAGCTCTGCTACTCTGCTGCCATGATATGCTTGGTCTTCTATACTGGCAATAAACTTACAATGTTGGTTCATCGCGCCTACACTCCTACCAACTAAACTGATTACCACAGATACATCTTCCTCCTCGAACGCGCACGTGTCGTTCGCTCGCCCTTCATGCCACGACTCAAGGATCGTGTCTGGCTACTCGGCATGTTCATCATCTGTGGCGGGTTTGGCGCCATCGCCATTGTTGGTTATTTGTCTCCTGTCGTGGAACTCAGCAAACTCGACGGACGCTGCCGCATTGGACTTCCCCCTCGAGTCAGCTTTCCGCTCCTGTGTTTCGATGTCGCTGTTAACTTCCTCCTTACTGGTGTTTTCTTTTGGCTTCTCCGTCCGGTACTCGACTTCCATGGCCTGCTCAAGGCATCGACCTGGTTTGGCGCCAAGTTCACAAACAAAGTCAAGAAGAGCGTTACAAAGAGGGAAGTTGCAATAGACAGTGCGCTGGAAGGTGCCAGTATCAAGAGCGCGATGAACAAGAACATCAAGGCCTTGCTTTGGAAATGTCTGATCGGAAGTACGCTTGTCATGTTGCCAACCGTCGCCAACATGACGCAATTCTACATCATGAACAGTCGCGAGCTAGGTTGGGTCTGCCTGACAATCTGCACACTAGATGGTATGTCAACCACTTACCCCTAATTATCAACCAAAAGTCATGGACTAACAAGAAAACAGTTTCCTGGGGCGTCATCGTCGTCAACTGGCTTACCATCGGCTCCGCTGAAGCAGAAAACAACCTCACAAGCCTCATCTCCCAACGCACCCTTCGCGACCCCAACTCCAACAACCGTCCCAAATCCAACAACCTCGCCCACTTCGACATTGGCCTCTCCACCCACGCTCTGGAGGATGAACCCAACGCCCAGGAAATGCGCACTCGACAGGCCTCAGCCACCACCGCCGATGTCCCCGTTTTCTTCAAGACGGCGAGTCTGAAAGACGAAGGCGGTTTGTTGAGGCAGGATGGCGTGAGGGAGAGCTGGATTAAGGAGTGCGATGAGGCGCATGATGCAGTTAGTAGTTTGAGGGAGCCGGAGAAGAGTTGGGAGGGCAGTGCGGGGAAGGCGTGGGCTGCTGCTGGAGAGAGGAAGAGTTGGGTGACGATCAATGATCGGGTTGTGAGGGAGGAGAGGAGTGAGGATAGTTTGGGGCCGTTGAGGATAGTGTAGAGGATGAGACCTCATGGGCGTTTCTTGTGTACTGTACTCTTCGAGAAGAGGGTTTTTGTGTTGCATTTTAGCTTAGTTGTATATATACCCTTTCATTCCTTTCTCCTATTTATCGCTTCCGATAAAACCCTGAATCACATCAACAATATCCCGACTTGCATTTTCCATGAACCCATCCAACCACTTACCTCGTTTTCGAGCTGCGAGTGCAATCAGATCCTGCACTTATACGTTCATTCGCTGCTGTCTTGCACAGAATCACAGCTGGGTAGAATTCCCAAACTCGAGCGGAGAGGTGGTAATATTCAGTGTCCTGGACGTCCACGAACGAGCGATGGATGATGGGGCGAGTACGGACACTGACTGCTCATTAAGTTGTTTTGTGACGTGGTGGACGCTGAGAGAGGTGTGGGAGGAGCAGAGAGGAGTACGAAGGAGGGTAGTGCTTGAGGTAGTGGCGTAGAGAACGGGGGAGAGAGAGGAAGTATCACTCTCTCTAGCCGTTACCATGTTTCATCAAACGACACACTCTGAAAATCTTCGCATGCTTAGTATCAGGAGATAGACGGATGATGGATTGGTGGCTATGAACCGTGGAAGCCATTGTGAGATTCCACTGTTAAGAGTGGTGTAGGTAGTTCAACCGTGGTTGGAACTTCCTTCACAATGCCCGACTGTCATAGGTTTTTGGGCCCTATATAAAATTGCAGTGTAAAACCTACAATTCTGTGTATTTCCTTCCTCAATTGACTCGATATTGCGCAATCGCTACCGACCGACATGACTTCATCCACACACATGTCGGATAATGACGATTCAGCATCGAACGACACGATACCACTCATGCACATCTCAGAATCCGACGACTCGGAACCGCAATCCGACAGCGGCTGGGGCGATGAGACCTGGCTGCCGAAAGTCAAGATCAAGCCCAAGGATCCACGAGAATTCTACGTGAGCGTTGTGCCGTATATGAAAACTACATACGACGGCCACGAAGAAATACACCACACAATCGCTCAAGCACAGCAACTAGAAACAGCTTTGAAGTACTTTCTACACCTGCGCTTGCATCTCCGCGCAAGCACTGAGATCTTGGACCGTTATACAGAGGCAGTATTCTCTCAGCCAATGTTCGAAAGCGAAACGCCTCTAGAGGGAGACGATGCGCGGGTGAAAGCAGACCAGATACTGTTTATGCACCATCATACCGCCGTATCTGAAACGTTGGCAGAGATGTTCACACATGTACTCCTGTATGAGAAGGATTTTGGGGTACCGTGCAACTCCAACTTCAGACATGCCCGGAACTCCTTCTGCCACAGTATGCTGACACCAGGTGGGCGGGAAAAGTGGGCAGGCGAGTTAGAGGGATTAAGGAAGGTGCATGAGCGGTTGCTAAGACAGGTTGAGGGGACGATTCCCCTTTTTGAGAAGCAATTGGCTGATGAGACTGTTTGGGAGGAACCTGAAAGGTCGGAGGAAGTGGTGCTGCTTTCTTGGGGCGATGAAGGGGCGCCAGGGAGTGAGGACGCAGCGAATATCGACGATGAGCAGGGAATTGAGCAGGAAGAGGAGGATTACTGGGAACAGGAAGAAGCAGGTTCGGATGATGCTTGTCTGGACTACCAGTATGGCTTCAGAGAGACTGGGCACACGCGTCGGTGGAGCTACTCGCATGTTGAAAGCGTGGAGAAGGGGTATATCCCCAGACCTTATGTGGACTTCTTACAAAGTGAGGAGTACGATTATCTTAGGCGTTGAGAGGGTCAGCTCCAATGGGTGACGCTAGTTTCCTTGTTACGAGTTTTGTTCAGTATAATTTACGTCAGACCCGAACAGATATTGTTCACAGTGTGAGTGCTCTAGTTCGGAATCCGATTAATGTTTCTGCCGATGGAACGAATCAAACGTACTCAACCCAAAGCCCTTGCACGCTCTCACCGCCATCATCCAATCTTTGCTTCGTACCTAGCGTCTTCCCTTGTCCAGCGGGCGCAGCAAGAACAACATCTCCATACCAATAACTGACCTTCTCCAACCTAGTGAACTCCTGCTTGTCTCTTGGCAATCGTAACACCACCTTTACTCCCTCATCAAGTTCTCCAACCTCCTTGACTCTTGTTCCTTGGAAATACACCTCATCCTCTCTTCTCACTCCTTCTTTTCCAAACAGCTTCGCATAAACGTCCTTCGTCTCGGAAAGCAACTCCTTGTCTTTCACAATCACTGTGAGTTCTTTGACACCCAAGATACCAGATGAGTGCGTCGTCTTTTCCTCACTGAGAGGTACTCGCACCTGCCGGTCGGTGATGTCGTGGCAGAAGAACGGGATTCGCCCTCTCTTGTCCTGACCTCCGTTTGAGCCTTGCGGGAAAGTAACAGCCCACTTGACGTCTACACCATCCGCTCGCTTCCGCCCTCCCTCAATTGGCTTTGCGTGAGAACCACTCTCTCCACCCAAAGCTTTCCAGGACTCGCTGGGAGAAAGCCCGTTCGTAAGACACCAGTCCATCCAGCCATGTTTCTGTGCACCTGACGCCCACCAATGGGATGGAGCAGGGGTGGAAGGGTCGATGAAACAAATAAGTTCGATGTAGCAGCCGTCTGCGAGGAGGATCAGGATATTGGAGGTTAGGTTGTCGGCGTGCACGCCGCCGGGTGTGAGGGTGAAGTTATCCGAGAAGAAAGACGGTACTTTTGGGAGTGAAGTAGACGGGTCAACGGGGAGGAAGAGGATCAAGTGGTCGAGCGCCTGATTCGTTGTTGCCATGGTGGTGAATGAAGATGATGGTAACGATGTCTGATGCACAGTGTCGAAATGTTGATTTTGGAAGAAATTTGAATGATTTTTAACTTGAGAGTGATGATTGTTGACTCATTTAACGTGCAAGCTTAGCTACGATAGAGTCATCGGTGTCTAGCATGTCGTTATGAGGACAGCCCCATCCGGTTACAATATGCGAACTCGGAAGGGGCGGGGGTGGGCCTGGTTGGACTAGCGTCTTTTTGGATGGGCCGTCTCACATTAGACATTCTCTCTCGCAACCTATTTCCTCCCTTTCAGATCTCATGTCAATGAGCAGTCGCTAAGGTCGATACCCTGTTGAGAAGGGGCAATACTCTACAGATTATACATGTTGTCTGCCTCTGGGAAATTCGGTCCTGTCGCCCTTACGGCGAACGCAACCTTGTGAATGAATGAACGAACGACAGCAAGCATCAATGGCTGCAATTACACCACTCTGCCTTACGGGATGCCGACAGCAATTTGCCTGATATGTTCAGTACTATGTCGGTTATGGTTGTAGCGGCGGCGCACACGCTCGTGCAGCGTTGCTCTCATTGCTCTTCCACAAGCGTCGAGTTACCGCTCGTTACCTTCATCAAATTCTACACATACAACGACGACCAAGCGCAATGTTCAGCTTGCTGTTTCTCTCTTTGAAGATTCAGAATAGTGGTTGTTGAATCTGTGTCGATCTTTGCGATCTCAGCATACCCCTCAATTGGATATGCTTCACGGTTCCGCTGACAAGTTTAGTACATCAGCCTTGGAGATTGACTTCACTACCACGTCTGTGTATGTACGAATCCACCTATTTCGACTAACACGCCGCTGAAGCGACTATACTAATAAACAAAGATACTGTTTGCCTACTGGACATTGCGACGTGCAGCAAACTAACCATAGCGATCAGCATCCCCAATTCTATATCATAATGCTCGACACCCTACTGCACGATACAATGAGGGCAGTTTCGAATCATCATGGCCTTCACTGAAGCACTGGATGACATATGGCTTGCGAATCTGCCAAGTGAAGTTGCATCGGTAGTCATATATCCCTTCACTTGAGAAGTTGACACACCCCTACAGTATATAACTGCTGCTTCCTTCGACTTTGCAATGTATACACAACCTTACACGAGGGCTGTTACTCGCACAGCGACACTCTTCCACAGGATCCCATTTTCATATACAGCCAAGGTCAGTCCGAATGTATCTGTGCTACAATCTTATATTGACTATCCAACGTAGAACCGCCGTGATGCCACTTCTATCCACTCGCATAAGGGGACTGGAGTACTGCCGCCGCTATGTGCTGACGTTGTTTCCTCTGCCGGAAGATAAGACGCATCAAGTGAACTTTACCAAATCGGAACATATTCCTCATCTGCAAACAGGTGCGTCGCGAAGCACTGCGTGCTGGATGAGAAACCGGGTACAAGCACTCCACCCATTGGCGTTACGTCAGTAACGTTCTTGAAGCTTCCATCACTCCCTTTAGATTCGATTGGCTCAACAAGATTCATCTCAACTTTACCATAACCGAGTGGTTTGAATTCTTCGGTATCGGCATCGATCCTGTCGTCCACATTTACGATACTGGCAAGATTGAACAGCTGCAAGCATTCGTGTCTCGGGGTCTTCGTTCGATCATGATGGTACATATGTAGAGCCTCATCCTTATTCTCCTTCAACACCGCCGGTAGTTGAACCTAGTGAGCCCCTGGAGCCATTGGTATCAACACCAGACCCAAACTCTGGCATTCTGCTTGTTCAACCTGGTATCTTGTGGTCTCAAGTTGTAGGGCAACAGTAGGATGGACATGACGGCCGGCTGGCTGAGGGGTTTTGAGGCTGCTACATGCGGTACGACCAAAGGTACTGATTCTCCGTATACCATAAAATGGAAATCCTTCAAGTGTCGATATTTCCTACAGCTTGTCGATTTGATACTAAACGGAAGTCAAGACATGTCGAGGGATGTGTGCATGGACGGACCCACTTCCCCTGGCGCAGGGTCCACACTAGCAGACGCGCAACAGGCAAGCAAGGACAATCTGTGCGCGCAGCAACGACCATCTTTCTCCGACCAACATGTCGCAATCCCTCCTCTCCGCCATGCCGCGGGCACAATGAACAGCTCGCGCCCCTTTGCCCGCAACGCCTCCAAGACCTTTCGTCCGGCCTTTGCCTACCTCTCCAACATCTCGCGCACCGCCGTCCAGCTCCCCACCACCAGCAAAGACGCCTCCACCCGCACAACACACCGCCGCAAAATAACGGCCGACTCGATTGACGACATTGACGACGACATCGAACATTACGCAGACATCAAAATGGACGGCAATCGCCGCAGCCACTCGCGCCACAATTCGCAGGAGAACGGCGGCCTGGCTCCTGCTGTCCCCCTCATTGATATTGGATCGCGCAGCACCAGTCCGTACCCGCGCAGTCGCAGCGCCGCACAGAGCGAGGACGAAGACGACGAGTATGAGCTGTCCAACAGCAGCATACGGCCCTTGGTGGGTGGAGGGAGGAACACAGGGTTCGACAAGGGCAACTGGAAGATGGTCTTCAGACAAGGAGGCTTGGGGAGCTTTCTTCTAGGGACGTGGATGGGCTGGCAGATTTGGGTGGGGCTGCTGGTGTTTTGGGTTGGTGGGTGTGGGTTTGGGCTGCTGCTCATGAACCGCTTCATCATGCTGACGGGCGTGTACAAGTGAGTGCTTGTGCGTCTTGGAGGTGCTGAGGATGATGTGCTAATCGAGCCAGGTTCCCCTTCCCGCTGACTGGCACATACGTCCAGCTCATTCTCACACACATCCTGCTCGTCGGCTTCTCGAGCCTGACAAGAGGCCTCGGTAGTCCCCTGCGACGGCTTGGGTTCGCTGCTGCTGTTGCGCCAGCTATTCCAGTCGCACCCCAGGGTGGCGCCTTCAGGAGTGTCAGCACCAAATCTGGCGTCACTCGCTTCCTGCGCTGGCTGTCCAACGGTTCAGGTGGTGTCGCAGGTGGTGGCCTCTTCGAATTCGACTACAACACCGCAAAACAGGTGCTCCCGCTGGCTGTTGTCTTTGTCGTCAAAGTTCTCCTCAGCAACTTCTCATTCGCGTACGTCTTCTACAACCAACACTTTCACTGCTCGACTAACGCTACACTAGCTACGCCCCACTGCCCGTCTATCAGCTAGCCCGCATCGGCGTGACGCCTCTCTCTGTCCTCTTCTCCTGCATTCTCCAAAACGACTCCATCAGCGGCTCCACCCTCTCCGCCGCCCTCATCGCGACCCTCAACCTGCTCTTCGCTACCCTGCGCTCCAATGTCCGCGTGACCTGGGAATCCATCGTCGCAGGCGTCTTCTCCTCGTTCTTCGCAGCCCTCTATCCAATCCTCCTCCTGCGCACATACCGCACGCTCCTCGCAGGCCTTGTCCCACAGGGCGACGTACTCAGCGGCTACCCCACAGGCGGCAGCAGTGACGAAGGAAGCAACAGAGAAGAAACCCGTGCCTACTACCGCACACTACACTACACATCCCTCCTGTCTCTCGCCCTCCTCACCCCCATCGTCCTCTTCTCGGGCGAATTAGGCAACATCTACCACAATATCCCCTTCCTCGACGTGCCCTTCTTCTGGCTGATGATCTGGTGCGGCGCAATCGGCAGCTGGGCCGTCTTCTCATCCACCCTCGTGCTCGTCAAAGCCACAAGCCCACTCACAACCACCTTTGTCAACATCCCTAGAAGCGCTTTCCAACTCACCATGCTTAGCATGTTCAAGATGCCCGTGCATAGTTGGGTTGGCGTGGCGCTTTGTTGGGCCGCGAGTGTGTGGTTTGCGGTCAGTAGGCGGGCGGAGAGCAGGGGTGTGAAAGTCAGGCTTGAGGGGCGATGAGTTAGATTGCGATTGTACTTTTAGTGATGAATTCGAGAATTTGTGACTTGTTTGTTACTCTGTAGAAGACGTGTAGATCTCTTTCTCTCCTCACTTCTCCGTTCTAAAACCAATCCTGAAAAATCGAAGACTCGAAATATTATATCTGTCGAACATATACTTTATGTCTTCTTGGAAAGCAACAACGAATCATGCTAGCTTACCTATAGCTTCCTCTTTGCACGAAGTTCATCTCCTCCCTCCTCCCTTCCTCTCAAAATCAAACACTAAAACATCAAAAACTCAAAGACTCGAAATATTGGAAATCAGGAAAGATGATGCTACGTATCTTCTCCCCATGTCTTGCTTGATGCAAACAGCGAAAAACAATAAACTGGCCCAATCTTAGGCTATGATTGTTTTTTTGTTTGTTTGGTTTTTGGCTTTTGGGTTGTATGAAATTTGTTTTTGGTTTCTGGTTTCTGTTCTTTTTAGATATCTAAAAGAGGGAAAATACTTAAAAGTAGGAATTATAAAAATGCAAGAATTGAAGATTATATGCGATGGTGGAAACCTTTAAAACTGACGTTTGAGTGGCTTATGACGGGTTTTGTTCTTTGTCTTTTACTTCGCTGTCTTGAAACACGAACTTAAAAGTATAGACAGTACTTTTAGTGTTCTTCGGTGGTTCTTGTGGTTGGAACGAAACAAAATAGAATGAGCTGAGATTAGAGGATATCAAAAAGCATGTTCTGAGATCAGAATGTTTCTCTCTGTCTTCTGGACCACCTGAAATGCCAAGATATCGTCGCACATGTCTTCCTGGCCGCGATTACACGTTTGGAAATTGAAAATATCGAAGCCGACATGTGATGGCGGGAACTCTTAAAGCAATGATAAGGTGGTTTATGTTGGAATCTGGTCTCCTCTCTCTGTATGGCTACAGAGTGAGATGCCGAAAAACCTGTGGGCGTACATGATGTGGTGTTTGTCTGGCTGGCCAGCCACTCAAAAATAGTAGAACAGCACTGCACATGTCTTTCAGCTGGGATCGGATACTTGGAGATAAAAAGTATCGAAGCCAACATGTGATGGTGGGATCTTTGAATCGGCTTTACAATTGCCTTATGTTGGACTCTTCCCTCTTTGGTTGTAAGTTAGGCAAAAACGCTACCGGTGCACAACATACTTCTCTTTTTCTTCTCTGTTTAGAGCAGTTAAAAAAGATATGGGGGGATATTATGTTCTTGTGAGAAGAGTCAAAAATCAAACATCGAAAACGTCAAAGCCCCCATATAAATAGAGACTTCTAATACTAGAAAGCATATGAAAGGAATCGCCATGCTTCTTTGCTCTGCCTCGTTCTTCTCCCCATAATTTCTGAACCTTCACAGAGGATGAGATGTAACATATCTTCTCTTCTTCAAGATTGCAAGCAGCAACCCTGCTACTCTACTACTTCCTCAAAAAAATGAAATAAGCACTCCACACTTTAAGTCCAAATCACATAGATTACAGCTATGTGGTGGGGACGCTAAAATAGGAGATTCCCACCTTATGCCGGGATTCCTCCTCTCCTTTTGAAATAAACGTTAGGTGCCAAAGAACTTCGACACCTACATGGCATGGTTTCCTGCCTCTTCTTCCTTTCCCTATGGAATCAACACTCGAAACGAAAAAATGAGCACTTGTTGGCCATATTTAAATCCACAGACTAAAGACTTTATAGGCTTAGAGATTTTGTACAAAACTTTCAAAATTAAGGAATATAGCTAGTCCTCTATTGTACTGAAATCGAACTAGTAAAAATACATGGCTGCTAGGTCCTTCTTCCTTAAATAATAGGGGTAGACCTATATAACTATATATAGCGGCCTAAAGAGAGGCAAAATGTGAACACTCTTCGCCTGCTCGTTCTAGCCACCATATAGGCGTATTTTCCCTGTGACACTATAGTTGTACTTCTAGTTATAGAGGTAACATAATCCTACTAAGACGGCGTGTTCTTATTAGTAACTAATTTATAGTTACCACAGAGCTATACTTCTAAACAGGAAGTTTTGTTTGCTAAGAAAAGTCGCTACCTAAGTAACGTATACTAGTAGTTTAAATAGTAGTTTCTTAGCCATTAGCCTCTTTAATTATCTAAGTTATAGTTTAGGCAACGATAATCTATTCCTGCCTCACGTTTTTAACAACATTCTCTAGTTTTAGATATAGTATTAGCTACTATAGCACTAGAGTATAAAATTAGGTAAAAAACACTGCCCTTTAACTAGGTAAATAACACTAAAGAAAGTCCCTTAAACACACTAGATTAGGTGTGTTTCTTACACTACTATCTAGTATAAAATATATCTAATATATAAGGTTTTATATAATAAGAGTGTTTTTTATATTACTTTATAGTAGTATATACTATAGTATAATTTAATTTATATCTATACTACCTACTATATAGTAGTATAATATAAAAAGT